>JAHFWL010001317.1:0-22214 GCA_021292165.1 Shinisaurus crocodilurus | reverse complement strand
TTCCGCTCCCGAGGCAAAAGTTTTTTACTTAAAAAGGCGACCGGGCACAGCCCCTGCTCTGGCCGTTCCTGCAGCAAGACGGCTCCCATCCCCGCTTCCGAGGCATCCGTCTGCAGAACAAAAGGGGCTTCAAAGTCTGGGGCTTGCAGCACAGGGGCTGCCATCAGGCAGGCTTTCAGTCCTTCAAACGCTGCCTGACAAGCGGCTGACCATTGGACCTTAACGGGTTGCCGCTTCTTGCACAAGTCAGTCAGGGGGGCGGCTAGCTGGCTAAAATGGGGCACGAACTTACGATAGTAGCCAGCCAGCCCTAAAAAAGCTTGGACCTGCTTTTTCGTCTGGGGTTGGGGCCAGGTGCGCACTGATTCTATTTTGGCTTCTAGGGGCTTGACACTACCTCCCCCTACCTTGTGTCCCAGATACTCCACCTCCCCCCTCCCAACCTGGCATTTCTTCGCCTTTACCGTCAACCCAGCATCCTGAATCCTCTGAAACACCTGGCGGACATGTTGCAAATGCTGCTCCCAGGTGGAACTAAAAATGGCGATGTCGTCCAGATACGCGCAGGCGAACTCCCCCAGCCCATTTAGCATTCCGTTTACCAACCTCTGGAAGGTAGCCGGACCATTGCGGACCCCAAAAGGGAGGGTGGTGAATTGGAACAACCCCAGGTGGGTCAAAAGCAGACTTCAAGGCAGCATCCGAATCGAGCGGAACCTGCCAATACCCCTTTGTCAGATCCAGGGTGGTGATGTACTTGGCCCCCCCAAGCCTCTCCAACAGCACATCCATGTTGGGAATGGGGTAGGGGTCCGGAACGGTCACCTTGTTTATTTTCCGGTAGTCTACGCAGAATCGGACACCCCCATCTTTCTTGGCTACTAACACGATCGGGGAGGACCAGGGGCTCGAGCTGGGCACAATGACTCCCAAGTCCAGCATGGCTTGGACCTCCTCGGCCACGACTTGGGCATGGGGCCCCACCGCCCTGTAGGGTAGGGATTGGATGGGGGGGCTATCCCCTGTGTCGATGGTGTGTTGTGTGAGTGTGGTGCACCCGGACGGTCCGAGAACATGGGCTGAAAATCTTCCAAGACCTGGGTGATCTGTTGCCGCTGCTGTTCGGACAGAGAGGGGGGACAGTTTGATCTCCTCCATTCCTCCCCCTTCCCCCCACTCGGCCAACAACCCCCCGTCAGGGTCTCCCGGTTCCACACACTCTTGCACTCCCCCCACCTTCGTTACACGTTCTACATACAATTTCAACATATTTACATGGAAAACCTTCTGCCTCCCCGGCTGCCCCGGGAAAGCCACTTGATAATTCACCTCCCCCGACCTTCCAATGACTGTCCCTGGGCCCTCCCACTTCAAGCACAATTTGTCCGTCTTTTGGGGGCGCAGTACCAACACCTGGTCCCCCACTTCAAAAGTCCGTGGTACAGCCGTCCTGTTGTACCACGCGCTCTGCCGCTGCTGGGCCGTTTCGAGATGCTGCGCCGTCTCCCTCACCTCTCGAAGAACAGTCTGGAGGTGTTGCATGAACGTATGCACAGGCATGGAGGCTTCTGCGGCAACCCCCTCCCATTCCGCCCGCAACAGAGCCAAAGGTCCCCGGAGCTCCCTCCCAAACATCAGTTCGTTGGGGGAGAATCCCAGGCTTTCTTGGGGGGAGTCCCGGTAGGCAAACAACAAGTAGGGGAGGGCTTGATCCCAAGTCCCAGGGTGCTTCGCCGCATATGCCCTGATCATTTTTTCAAGAGTCTGGTTGAAACGCTCCACCAACCCATTGGTCTCGTGGTGATATGGCACCGAAGTCAGGTGCTCCACACCCCCCAGTTCCCACATTTTTTAAACAGTTTGGACACGAAGCCCGTGCCGCAGTCCGAAACCACCGTGTGGGGCATTCCTAGGCGGGCGAAAAGAGAGAGGAGAGTCTTAGCCAGGCTGGTGGCGGAGATGGAGGCTAAAGCAAAAGCCTCTGCATACGGGTGGCAAAGTCAACCACAGTCAATATGAACTTCTTCCCTGTCTTGGTGGGGGGATTCAAGGGTCCCACGATATCCATCCCTATCCTTTCAAAGGGGATGCCCACAGTGGGTAGGGGTTGTAGGGGGGCTTTCGGATGGTCCCGGTTATGCCCCACCCGCTGGCAGACATCGCAGGACCGGCAATATTCCCGCACTTCATTTGCCACCATGGGCCAGTAAAACCCTTCTGTAACCCTGGCCAATGTCCGTTTCTGTCCCAAGTGACCTCCCCACGCTACATCGTGGGCCAGCTGCAGCACAGCCTGGCGGTACTTCGCAGGCACAACTAATTGTCTTTTCTTGGTTGGGGACCCGGTTCAGTCCTTGGGCAGAATTCTCGGTAGAGGGCCCCTGCCTCCCACAAAAACTGCTCTGACTGGTCCCCTACCCCGGGCCCTTGACTGGCCCGATCCCGACATCCCTGGAGGGATGGGTCACTTTGTTGCTCCTCTTGAAACGCCTCTGAGTCCCAAAATCTCGGGCCATTGGCGCGAACCCCCCGGGGTCTTCCTTTCTCCCCACAACCGCGGGAAGCGGCGGGGGACGGCTGGCTGCCTCTGCCGGGGCCACTTTACTGCGACCGGGGGAGGGGACCGGGGACCTGGGAGGCTGCGGGGCAGGGGCAGGGGCTTGCTTGGCCCGACGCCGGGTCACCACCCCCACCTTGACCTGGGCAGCCCGGAACGCAATGTCGTTCCCAATGATGATTCCCCAGTCTTGTTGTCCATGCACTATAACATCCATCTCCCCTTCCCACCCCTTATTGACCCAGACCCGGGCGAGGGGAACGGCTATGTTGGGAGAGTTATAGGGCTTTATGGCGCAGGTGCGCCCTTTTAGCAACTGTCTCTTCTTCACCTTATTCCGAGGTAAAGCAGTGATGTCCGCCCCAGTGTCCCTATACCCCACATGGGAAACATTGTTTACAGAGATGGACTCACAGAATTTGTCCTGGCTCCACCGCAGCTGCTCCGGTGAGGCAATGCGCATCAATGATGCCTGGGAGATGGCCCCTAGCGAATGCTGTCCTCCGCTCCTCAGGGACGCGCATCTTCCCCGTCTTCCTCGAGGGACGAGCTGGACTGCTGATCCTCCTCGTGTTCCTCCGGTTCGCGGGACTCTGGAGCCAGCATCCTCCCCACCTTGCCCGGCGACGTCTTGGCGTTACGGCTCTTCGCGAGGAGTTTGGGGCAGCTCCTCTTGAGGTGCCCCGGCCTTTACAATAAAAACATCCGCTGGCGCTGGGGCTTTCTTTGGACTTGCCCAGGGCTCCCTCCCGAGGTTTGGAGTTGCCCTTTTCCGCGCCCCCTTTGGCCCGCCACGATTGAGGTTGCCCCCCTTTGTTCCTTTGGGCTGCCGATACAGTCCCATTTGGTCGGCCAACTTGCCCATTTCCCTACAGTTTGGGGGGTCCCGATCCCTCACCGCCGTAGCTAGGTCCTCAGGGATAGTGGCACAAAATTGTTCCTGGATCATGAGCTCCCGCACCTCCGCCAAAGTGGTCTTCCCGGTGGCCCCGATCCATGCGTCCCACACCTGCCCCAGGTGCGCCATCCAGGAGGCATACGTGTCCCCTGGGGTAGGCTGCCCGTAACGAAATTTACGGCGACAATGCTCAGCGGTGAGGGCAAACCTCTCTCTCACCGCTTCTTTGAACGCCCCATAGTCCAAGGGAGCAGTTTGGGTGTGGATACCCAGGAGATCAGCCAGTTCCCCGCTGACCTGAGTCCTCAGGGCAGACATCCTTAAGTTGTCCGGCACCTCTGCTCTAGGCAGGCAGCCTCGAACAGGGTGAAAAAGATCAGTACATCCTGTCCCGACTGGTAGGTGGGGAATTGCTTCCTGTCCCATTTGGGGGTTGTGGTGCCCCCACCCTGGGGTGCAGGGGTTCCCCCTTGTCCGGTGCCCATGGTCAGCCTGGCCAACTCCAGCTGCATCTGTAACATTTCTTGTTGATGCTGCATCAACTCCCTGGCTTGTTGCCAATTGAGTTGGGGAAAGAGGGCATCCAACCTCCTCCCCCCATGGCTCCGCCAGTAACCCTTCTGCCGAGGTCTTCTTCCGCCTCTGGGTCCCTTATCTCGCTTCTCCGGCCGCTACTGGTAAGGCTGGGGCTACCCCACTGCTTGGGTCCCTGCCCTCCTAACAACGGTGAGGGGGCTTCCCCCCCTTCCTGCCTTGCCGTCTTTGGCCGCACCACCCACTCCATTGTGGAGGTCTGGGTTGGGGTTTCTGGGCTGCTCACTAGCTCCACCTGCTCTTGGCTCAGACTATTCATTTTCCTTGCTCTGAGCGCTCCCCAGCAATCTACTAGCCTGCCCGAAGTCCTGTTAGTTCCGACTGTCAAATGTGGTTTCCAATTGTCCCGTCGCCTGCCACCATGTGAAGGATCAGCAACCGGATCCTTTGCGTGAGTTCGGCAACTCTAGGGTTAACCGGCAGAGCAATACAGCTCGTATCGGCTTCAGTACAATAGGAAAAACCACAACCCTTTGTATGCCCAAATAAGGCTTTTATTTGTTTATACAATAATCAGATCGGAACTATCAGCCTTCTAAGAACACGTTTACAGTCAACACAACCTTAGCTGACCCGCGTCTTACCCAATGAGCGGGCTCCGTGGCTAGTAGATGGAATCTGGTCAATATCCTCACATCAAAGATACTACTTCTAGTCAGTTTCAGCCCAGCTCCCGATCGGCGCTTCCTAGCGGAGAACGGTGCACCTGGACGGCTTTGCTTAGGAGGATATGGCCCCGTGGTTCCCAACAACCCACTACCGGAAGGGAGAGGGGTTTTCTACCCCGGTTTTCCCGCTCCCCCCGCCCTCTGGGTCAGGTGGGGGCTTGTGCCTGCCCCTTCGTTCATGTGGGCTTATTCCTGCCCGGGAAGACGGTGACGTAGTGATACTTTGCAGCTCTTGAGACTGCCCTGTTTGTTGATGGTCCTTGATGGTCCTTCCTGGACGTTTGTGGATCTCTGCCGAGGTCCTCCTTTGTTGGGGCTGATGACTTGTCTGGGTACTCCCTGGTGACCTCATCCCTCCTCCCTTGCCCCCTCCCTTGGGGAAATGTGTGTGCGTGTGTGTAACTGGGGTTTGGGCTTTCTCCACAGTTACTTATATTTGTTGTGGAGAAATTGGAAGTCCATTTCAGTTAGTTCTTTTTGTTTGTGTTGTTTTTGTTTGTATGTGTGTATTTTTCTTAAATAAAAAATTGTAAAAGAAGAAGAAGAAGAACGAAGAAAAGAAGAAAGAAGAAGAAGAAGAAAGAAGAGAAGAAGAAGAAGAAGAAGAAAGAAGAAGAAGAAGAAAAGAAAAGAAGAAGAGAAAGAAGAAGAAGAAGAAGAAAGAGAAGAAAAGAAAGAAGAAGAGAAGAAGAAGAAGAAGAAGAAGAAGAAAGAAGAAGAAGAAGAAGAAATACAGTCAAGGGTGCACAATATGAGGCACGGATTACAGCTTCTGGGTGAATGAATCATTAATTTTGATAAACACAAGATCTTACGGTGTTAAGAATACATTTACATTTTTGTCCTTGGCTGTTTTGCATAAAGCTAAGTGCCATCTCTGTCCCTGATTCACCACAAGCCTTCTTGTCAATAGGGCTTCGGGGCCACTGCCAGAACCAGTATGTTTAAACCTTACTACAATGAGCTTCCTGCTGAAATCAAGCTAGGGAAACTCATTCTCACCCTAGGAATGGGAAGCATGTCCACAAACCACCTCCTGGATGAAGGAACACAGGAAGATGCCTTGTACAGAGGCAGACCCTTGGTCCATCTCATTCGGTATGTTCTACGCTGACTGGCAGTGGCTCTCCAGGGTTTCAGACGGGGGTCTTTCCCAGCCCAACCTGGAGATGCCAGGGATTGAACCGGGGACCTTTTGTAAGCAAAGCATGAGCTACGCCCTTCCCTTCGGCAGCTACTGCTCAAGAAAGATGGATAGCTGCCAGCTAGGGCTGGGCAGGCAGAGGGAGGTGGGGAGGAATAGGAGAGTTCATATTTTCTTTTACAACAGTGTTGCATAGTGGTTAGAGTATTGGACTGGGACTCGGGAGATCCGGGTTCTAGTCCCTGCTTGGTCATGAAACTCACTGGGTGACTTTGGGCCAGTCACGGACTCTCAGCCTAACCTACCTCACAGGGTTGTTGTGAGGATAAAATGGAGAGGAAGAGGAGGATTATGTAAGCCGCCTTGGGTTCCTTGCAGGAAAAAAAGGTGGGGTATAATATAATAAATAAATAAATAAATAAATAAACTTGCTTACACTTCCATAAGGAAATTGGCTCACAGTTTGAGAATTCTGGGCCTAAGCAAGAAATGATCATCTTGTCTCTATAATGACATGGTGACAGTTGGGTAAAAGCTACAAAAAGTAGTCCATGCACAAGCCCAAGTTTGCTTTCTATGCTGGTGTGTTAGCAAACGTAATCACTTGTATCTAACACACTAAAGTCACATTACAATGTTTGTTTTCCTTTTTCATCTGCTTTTTCAATCTGCTTATGTTAATGATGCAATCAGAAGATCTCCAATCCAGGGATGTTGAAGAGTCCTTGGTCTCAAGTCACGAGTCAAGTCACGAGTCTTTGGACCCGAGTCTCGAGTCCGAGTCCAAGTCCTTGGTCCAAAATGGTGACTCACGAGTCACGAGTCACGAGTCACGAGTCACGAGTCACTCCCAAAGCTGACTCCACGAGTCCCTATTAAAATCAATTGGGTTCTTCCCCAACAAAATAAGGCTACTTCAGATGTGTGGCTTAAATAAATTCTAGGCACAAGTGTGCCTTTTTATCTCAAAACTCTGCCACTGATTTTGACAAGAACAGACCAGGCAGACAAACCCAAAATAACCAGGCAGGCAGAGGAGGCGGGGAACCCCAAAGCAGGCAGGCAGAGGCATTTGTCTTGGACAACTCAAACTGTGGAACTGGTTAAGAAGAGACCAGGCAGGCAGAGGAGGCTGGGGACCCCAGACAGGCAGGCAGAGGCAGCCAAACCCAAAATGTCTGAAAGGTTGCATTAGGAAAATGATTTTAAAAAATAAACTTGGATTGTTACTGCAACTGGGTCCAGGCAGCACCTGCAGGTGGCATCAAGCAGGGATGTTGACGAGTCCTTGGTCTCGAGTCCTGAGTCGAGTCTCGAGTCCCATTAAAAATATTGGGACTCGAGTCTGAGTCGAGTCAGAGGGGGGACTCAGTCCGACTCACGAGTCGAGTCCTCGAGTCCGAGTCCCCATCCCTGCTCCAATCCAATTTTAGCATGGCTACTGCCAGAAAGGCAAGCTAATGGACTGTCTCAGAGACAGACCATGTGAACTGCATTTCTAGCCACCTAGGGCACTTCTTTATGGAAAATGAAACCCACACACAACTATATTCCATAGAAGATCAGTCACAGACACTTTCTCTTAGTAATCCCCATGAATCATTAAAGGGCTGTCTATGAATGGCTGTTGGGAGCACCCAGTAAAGAATCAGGCGCTGGCTGTTACAATTTCTCTGTGACTGATGTTCTCTGGATATTCTTATTAAAATGGTGGAAGGGACAAAACCACAATGATCCAGCTAAGGATTTGTTTTCTACAGAACCAGCTGCAGAACTAAAGGTGGCGGTGTTGTAGCCGTGTTGTTGTTGTTGTTGTTGTTGTGTTATCATCATCATCAGAAAAGAGAGCCAACTTTTATGTTCATGGGTAAAGTAAAGGTCAGAATTGCTAATATTTCATCTTTCAACATTAAGACTTGCAAGTATATTTGAATTAAGCTGTTGGGAGGGGGCAGGGAAAATCCAGATAACCAGAAGCTGAGAAAACAGGGCTGAAGACATCAGAGTAGAACCTGGTGCCATCCAGATGTTTGGACTTCAACTCCCATCAACACCAGCCAACATGGCCAATGGTCAGAAGGCTGGGAGTTGTGGCCCAACATTTCTACAGGGCACCAAGTTGGGAAAGACTGCTTTAGGCCATTACCATCCAGGTGACTCCACACTTTATGTGGCAGGCACAAATGCTGTATGTACCTTGGCATGCACAAGTGTTTCCTGCAGCATACAGATGCCATGCCACTCATGCCAGGATTGCTTTTAATTTATTTTTTAAAATATTATGTTACATATTTAAACCATTCAGGAAGGATGAGCCTGACTAGTATGTCTAAAGGAATGTCTCCTCCCATATGTACCTGCTGGGACCCTTAGGTTATCTTTGGAACCTCCTCCAGGTATCTCCACCAAAGGAAGCTTGGTGGGTGGCTACATGAGAGAGGGTCTTCTCAGTTGTGGCACCCTGCTTATGAAATGCCTTCCCCAAAGAAGTTTGCCTGGCGCCTACAGTACATAGTTATCCTTTTCATGCCAGGCAAAGACCTTCCTTTTATCCCAGACATTTTAAGGACCCAGTTCTAGATTTTTATGGTCGTTTTATAGATTCCTGTGCTGTTTCTTTTGTATTGTATTTTATTAGTTTAAATATTTGCATTGTATTTATATTTTTAACTGTTTGTATGGCATTTTAGCTGTTTTTAAAACAGCTTCTGCTCCCCCGTGGTTCACGTGTCGTGTGAACCGGCCCTAGGTGTGTGTGTGTGTTACATGCATAGTTGGCGTGTGACTTCACTGCTGCTGCTCCGCCTCCTCCTCCTGCTGCCTGTAACCAGCCGGGCCCGCATCCCCTTTCCCAGGATGGCTGCAAGGGGAGGAGGAAGCGGCAGGCTGCTTGTGCAGGAGGCCACCCATCGTGGCGGGGGCTTCTTCTCTCTTTCCAAGGCGAAAGGAAAGGAGGCAGGATGAACAACGGCCGGCTGTGCCTTGGGAGGCTCTCGCTGCTGCTGCTGTTGCTGCTGGCCAAGCTGTGCAGTGGCGCCATAGATGAGTGCACGGACGAGCACAGCAGGCGGCCCCAGCGCTGCATGCCCGAGTTCCTATAAAATAATTACAACTAAATAACTGCGGCAACCCCCCCCCCAGAAAACACTTTGCGACCCCCTTGGGGGTCGTGACCCACAGGTTGGGGAACACTGCAGTAACTAATACAATATACTATCTTGGCTTTCTCAGTGCATTAACAATGTGTTTTATGTTTCTCAGTGCATTAACATTGTTTTATGTTTATGATGCGATCCCATGTATCTGGGAGCCTGGCATCTCCATATGTATGTATTTCATCTATGCTGTACGTCAGGGGTAGGCAACCTTTTTGAGCTGTGGGCACATTTGGGAATTGGAGAAACTGTCCTGGGCATCACAAAGTGGTTGCATGGGAGGCGTGGAAAAGGACAAGTAAGCTGCCCAAAAGACTGAGCACAAGGCAGAGGTGGGGTCTGACTGTGGAATGATCTCCACCACACTGAGGCCCGCCTGGTGCCTACTTTGTCATCCTTTCGGTGCCAGGTTAGGATGGCCTTCTGTACTGAGGCATTTAAAGATATTTAAGGCTATGGCTTGATGGTAGTACCCATGTCTTGGTGTTTTAACAAGGCTAATTTTATATTAACTACATTTTAGCTGCTAAACTTTTTTTTTTTTTTTAATAACTGTTTTTAAATTTTGTATTATGGACAATTTTATACTTCTTTTGTATTATGGTCCTGTCTAGGAACTGCCTGTAAACTGCCCTAGAGAGCTTTGGCTATTACAGCTCCTTTGAACCCAGCGCTTTCAGCACCAACAGAAACCTATTTCACAGAATGCAAACTGTTCCCCCCTCCAGCCCAACTCATTCCCCCTATTTATTTTTTTCTCACACTCTGAATCACCCACCCATAGATGTGCTCGCTCGCTTCTCCCTCTCCCTCTCTCTCTCTCTCTCACACACACACACACACACACACACATACAGCCCTGTGGCTCACGCTGGCTCAGCTTGCTTGTCTGAGTGTGGAAAGCTAAGCAGGTCAGGCCTGGTTATTACTTGGATGGGAGACCCCTCCTCTAGTTTTCCTGCGCTGAGCAGGGGGTTGGACTCGATGGCCTTGTAGGCTCCCTTCCAACTCTTATGATCTAAGAAATCTATGTATCCAATATGCATGCATGTATACATGCGTACACACAGGTCCCTCCCTTCTCCTCCTCACTGCATCGCACATGAAATACCACACTCACTATTTTCAGGATACCTCCAAAATCCCCCCTATTCCATTTCTCTCTTCCTCTCTTTGCTCACATGCATGCAGCCCCCCCCATCCATTCAGATATACAAGCACTCAACCCTCCCCAGCCACCCAGGTTCCTTCCAGCTGGCTCCTCCAGACCACGCTGGATAATTGCAAGTGTCCCTCCCCTCTCCTTCTTGGCTTCCTTGGCCTCCCATCTGACTTACTGCTTGCCCTGCCTAGCCCCACCTCCACTGCTCCCCCCATTTCACTAGGCAGAAGTGACAGGATTCCTTTTTCTTCCCCCCCCCCACTTGTTTTTCTTGGTGGCTTTGTGCGCAGTGGAGGAAAGCATCAGCCTGCAGCCACCTGCCATCTTCATTTTTCCAAGAATGTCTCTGAGCCCCATCGTGTAGCCCAGAGGCATTCATGGGAAATAAAGATGGCAGCAGTTGGAGGCCCTCGCTTTGCTTTGAAATAATCCCAGCTGAGAGTAAGAAAATGTGTTAACTTTAAAGTGTGGCGGGGGAGAGGGCACTCTGGTGAGCATCAAGAAAAGTGTCCAGGGTCGTATTGGTGCCACATTGCCTACCCCGCTGTACATGTTTGCAGGGGGGGGGGGGGAAACACCAGTGCATAACTAATTATGTTTGTCACACAAAGTGAGGAAATGCCCACGCTTTTATCACAGTGGAACCAGGTCAGAGTTTGGAATGGCATAAAATCCCGAAAGACTTGTGGCAGGAGCAGACAGCAAAGCAAGGGTGGAAGGGGAAAAAGCTAGGTAATGAACAACGTCCAGTTTTCTCTCGTATAGCACCTTAATAATGCATGGGTACGGTTTAGTTAAAAACAATAATAACTCTACCTTCTTCTGGGAACCTGAGCTCTCACACACACAGTGCTGTAGCCATTAAGACATCAGCTGCAAAGATGAAAATGTGCTCCCTTTGAAATGTGAAATGTTCCAAAAGTGGAAGGTAAATGGAAAGATAACTTTATTAAGTTTCTAAATCCAATAATTTCTAACATGATCTCAGAAGCCTATTTGAACACGAAGGAGGCTTTTTATGGTATATATCAGCCCTGCAATCTGTTCGGAATGCCAGGAACACACACCCAACCCTGGAATAAGTGACGTAATAAAAGGCAGTTCGTTCATCAAAGCTTGTGAAAGATGTGTTTCCCCACATCCACCAACCACACATATGAACAGAAGTTGGAAGATGTATCTTCATGCAGAAGTTTGACTTCCCTTGTTCAGAATGAGCCTCTGCAAACGGGGCTGGAAATACTCTTGATCAACATTTCTTCCTAAAACTGAAATGCCCTAAAACGGAAATGCCCACTGAATTCAAAATTCAGACATCATTAAATAGTACAATGTACCAATGGGGGCATGGAAGGGCAAATCAAATCCACTGGGTTCATACAAATCTTTGTGCAAATTACATCTAACACATATTCATTCATTGTCCATTCATTACATGCACATATATTCATTCCTCTGTTTTGGACAAATTGTCCAACTTTGCAGTAAAGACCAATATGAAGCTTGTGACATCCGTAAATTCTGTCTTCCAAAATAAAAATGTTCTCTAGTCTGGCAAGGACAACTATGAATGAAACCAGATTGGAGCACGGGAGATTCCCACAGCAATGGGAGATTTCTAGTTAGCAATCCTGGGAACATATTTGATTACATTTCCTTTATTTATTATATTTTTAAATCGCCCATCTGGCCAGTCAGCCTTGCCCTGAACTGCTACATTTTTCATTGTGAACATAACTGCTTTGTTTCAGAGTGAAGACTACAAGCAGTGGTTTCTCGAACTAATAGAAGGTAATCCAGGGACATTCACTGATGGTCCAAGGTAGGCTGGGCAACACCTATTTGTGCTGCTCCCATCCTGAAACAACAGAGCAGCCTTGCCCTGGTGCCCTCCAGACTCACACAGTGCATAGTTAAACTATGTATGGAATACACTTCCACAAGATGTAGTGATGGCCACCAGTTTGGACAGCTTTAAAAGGGGATTGGACAAATTCATGGAGAAGGGGCTATCAGTGGCTACTGGTCCTGATGGCTATAGCCTACCTCCAGTATCAGAGGCAGTATGCCTATGTACATTAGTTGCTGGGGAACAGGGGCGAGAGGGTGCCGTTGCACTCACGTCCTGCTTGGGGGTCTCCCGTGGCTCTTCTTATGTTCTTATGTGTTGGACTGCAACTCCCATCATTCCCGGCAAGCATGGCCATGCTGGCTGGGATTGATGGGAGTTGTAGTCCAACACATCTGTGGGGGCGCCAGGTTGGGGAAGGCTACAAAAGAGATGTAAAGTGAGAAAAAGAAGTAGAAAAATCAGGATAATTATCCCCTTTCAAAAACATTAGAAAAATATTTACTGCATCAAACACAGCTTTTTTTTATTTATGTTTTAAAAATCCAATCCACACTCCCATGTGTGCCTTCTTGTTTACACATATTTGTAATGCTCACTTACCCCAGGGATGTCGCAAGACCACAAATGAGTACAGGGACAACTGAGTGATAACCTGCCTACTGAAGCATTATCCACTTCACCAAGAGGTATGAGAGCCCTCGTGCCATTCTTATGTGTTAATTGTATGCTGAATAAGACTAAAAGCTGTGATTTCTCCACAGTCATCATCCACAGATGTTAACTTTATAGCGCCTGCTCTGCCTGAGTCTGCCATCAGCATCTCAGTTGCCCTTTAAAAGCATTGGTCTGGAACTTCATCTATAGCAAAAACCTGCATGCAGGCCAGGCCAGCACAGCAGAAAGATTGAAAGAATGGCCATTCTGCCAGTCCTCACATATGCTCTGTTTGTATGATTGTAAGATTTTCTAGCATAACTGACAATACCATTATATCCTTAAAGGGCCCGCTACTTCATGTGGCTAATTCATGTGCATTTAGGCAGAGAAATTCGTTCAGTTCGCATTTTAGCTATGTGTGAACCAAAACTCAGTTATCCTTCGAAATTCTCCAAGATTTGCAATGGAGCTCTCCAGTTTGTTTGTTTTTAAAAAGCACACAAAATTCATATATTTAAGAAAATAATATTCCAAATGCATTATATTACGAAAATTGCTTGCAAAAATGTATTGGGCAGTAACAGCTTTTCTTAGAGCTCCGGGCATGTTTGTTTTTAACTGTTTTAACTGTTCTTAATTTTATTTTATTTTCACTCCCGGGCTCTGAAACTCTGGTGCTCTGATTAGCCAGAGTTTGGGAATATGTTTGGTGTCTGACTGACTAGCTGATACCTTTTTATTTTATTTTATCTTATTTTGGAAACTAGCTTTGAGCCTTATCCAGGCACGAGGAGTAGTTTCAGAGATTTGGGGGAGTTTCCCTTGGAAGGCTGATAGAGGCTTCTACCCAGAGCCCCTACCAGAGAATATTTACTGGAGCTCCCTGTAAGATCGAATATGCTGCTATTTCTATCTTAGCAGATGTTTACTGCTGCTGTGTGGAATATTCACCCTCCTTGCTTGAGGACTTGGACTGCAGCCTATCTTGGTTATATAGAAGGAGATTACAGTAGCTTGGTGATATTATACTCTCCTTCTGTGTTCTGCTATAATTCTATACGTATTTGGTGTATACCTGGTGGAAACTGAGATCATTGTTTGGAGGAACTAAAAAGGAGGAGTTTTATACTGACAGGACAAGAAGTGTTAAGATAAATGAAAGACTGCGGAGTGTGCCTCTGGGATCAGCCATCTCAGATGGGAGGAGGTGAGAAACTTACTGCTAAGAAGGCTGCTATGAAGACCTACTGACAAGTAGACTGCTTTATACACACCAGAAGATACTATAGAATTTGTTTCATCAAGGAGAACTTCCCCCTTTTTGAAAGACTTTGCTGTCCAGGATATACAATAAGCCCTTGTTTTAAGAAGGGGAAACTGTCTAAGTTCATGCTTTACAGTGTACTTTTGTTCAGGGTTAAAATTTTAATGTTTTTTTAAATATTTTGATAGATATTATTTTAATATTTTAATGTTTTGATTGATACTATTTTATAAGTTTTAACAAAATTCCCCCCTCCCTTTAGGTTGTGTAATACATTTCTTCTCTTGGTGGGGGTATAGACAATGACTATGAAGGGTAGAAAGAGACGTAGCTCTGTTAGTGATTCGGTATCCCAATCATTTTCTAAGCAGCCCAAAATTGATGATTTTTTGTTTCCTAAAAGAGTGCAAGTGAAAGAGAAGTCATGAATAGATACTCAGTACTATTTGCTGAGGAGAATGAGCCTCCCCCTAGTACTGAAGATGTCCCCATCACACCTCCTAAGGTTGAGGCGTTATGCCTGAGTCTATTTCCTCTGATTTATCCTTTTCTGGCAAAACAGTGTTTCCTGGTGGCTCTTATGACACAAAATATCTACTCCGCCTCAGAGAAATAGTGAGAACTCTAAATCACCTAGGTAGTTTCCCTTGCCTCAAGTGGTGGTTCAGCTTCCGGGAATCCTACTGTTTCCAATCAGCCTCCAGTGCTGGCTGTAAAAGCTTCTTCCTCAGTTCAGTCCAAAGAAAGTAAAGAACAACCTTTAACAGACATAGGACATCATCTGGTTTTACAGGCAGACCAGGTTGTCCTAAATAGGATGCCCTTTAAGGGAGGTATCCCACGCTGGAACTCAGTTCAGATGGCAAAACATCACTTAAGGCAAATATTTGGGGCTCAGATCTATTGATTTGAGAGCTGTTGAGCTGTTGTTTTCTTCACGAACATGTACTAGAGTTCTTCTTAGCTTTAGCAAAACAGATATCTCTACTCTTTTAATCAGGGAAAGGTTTTGCTCAAGTCATTGGTATCTTTCCTATGAGAGTTTTCAAAGATTTCTCTTTTAAGCCTCTCATTCCTATTAGGAGACGTAGTAGTGCTATAAGGGGTTCTGGTGTGTAAGTTCTAATTTTAAGGGTGCCAGCTGAAAGAGACCTGATAGTATAAAAAATGGGAAATACTTTACCCAGGGTACCCAGCCAGACAGTGTAGATCCTATAGGCATAAAATATGCTCAACAGACCACCATGAACTTTTATCTACTCAACATACAGCATCCAAATTACAACAAGATACATTCCCATTAAAAGGAAGTATAAATCCAAGTAGACGGGATGATCTCATATCTACTGAAGGGCCTTTGCCCACAGCTGTCCTTATGGACCCTCCACAGCTGGAACAGAGAAGGAAAAATATACACCTCCTATATCCCATTTATTACCTCAGGTTTGTGATGACTTCTGGGAACTGGAGGAATCTCATCTCTTTGTCTCTTTCTCTGCACTTCCACAGGCAGAGCAGATAAGTGTTTTAAAGAGACTAAATGGGGTAGAAAGCAGGCTTCTGAGTCTTTTCACAACTGGTGGCAATGTAGGTAAATCTCATGAGGACTTATTGATTTCACCGCCACAACTACTAAAGTGCTCTTCCCAGTTTGTATAGTTAAGAAACCAAAGCAAGATGGAGCATTTAAAACTATTGATCTTAATTCTGAAGAAGAACTGATGGTCAAGCACAATGTAGTTATAGTAAATCCTGGCACTGCCAACTCAAAGGATTGGGCCAGTTTCTGGTTTCTGGAAACTCATGAACTGGGGGCACCTTTTATCTTTTAACCCTCCTTCTGGGCCCTCAAACAAGCAGATGTTATCAATTAAGAGTGGCAGTGTCTTTTTTGACCGAGAAGGTGTGTTGGAGGAGCTAAACCCCATTGACTGGCTCTCTAAGAGATGTAATTCTCCATCCTTGCTTAGATATCTTTCCTGGAACATACCAGGTTGGAAGGGGAAGATTAGGGCTAAATCATTTATCAATTATATAAAATCCTTTGATATTGTTTTGTTGCAGGAGACTTGGGTGAGTGAACAAATAATATTCAATGAGTATACTGCTACCTCCTTGGCAGCAATTAAACCCCCAAGAGAGGTAGGCCCAGAGCAGGATTGCTATTTCTGGGCTCTGCATCCCTTAATGTGGAAGCAGTTGCACTCCCCCCAGCTGGGGACCATTGCTATGGCAATCTTAATTAAGATAGCTGCTTTCAAGTTTTATTGTTTAATATATATCTTCCTCCAACTAAATGCTATGCTAATAAGAAAGCTCAGTGGGAAGAGCTAGAACAATATATTATCCATGTTGAGGCAAAGTATCCATTAGCAACAGGTCCTTATGGCTGGTGACTTTAATGCCCGGTTAGGCTCTGACAATTCTGCATTAGCAGAATTTCGACATCTCCAAGGAATTGACTGTATGATAGGACAATCTCCATATACTAGGCATTCTAAGGTGTTACAAAAAACTTTGCTGGTGTGTGTTTAGCTCTTTTCGCAAGTCGACATAACAAAATTATACTGAACGGAAGTACCCCAGGTCAGGTGATATGTTGGGTGAGTTCACTTTCAATTCTTTGCTAGGTAACAGTGTTGTTGATTATGTTCTTGCTTCTCAGCCACTTAGGAGGGCAATTCAAGCTTTCTATGTTGATGATCGCACGGATAGTGATCACTATCCATTAGTAACATTATTGAACCCTCCCTAAAGATTCATATGCCTGCTGGACCCCTATTATCAGATTCTTCCTTGCTCCCTTGTGTGAGAGGGATCAAGTGGACAAGTAAGACAGAGGGAAAGTTCACCTCCTTTATAGTATTTTCTGTCGGTATGCAACTATATCAAAACATCTTTGCTACTGCTGATGAAGATAAACTGTGTTGTGAGGATAAAATGGAGAGGAGGAGGAGGAGGAGGATTATGTAAGCCGCCTTGGGTTACTTGCAGGAAAAAGGCGGGGTATAAATGTAATAAATAAATAAATAAATAAATAATTATGAGACTCTAATTTCTAACATTAAAAGGACTCTAGTGGTAGATAGTCCCTCAATAGGTGATAAATACTATAGGAACAAAAGCTGGGTTGATCACGAGTGTTTGTTACTTAAGAACCAGATTACTCAGGTCTATTCCGCATACCAGGATAAAGGAGCCAAATGTTTAAACCGAAGTGTATTATAAATTGAAACAAGAATATAAAGCACTTATTCATCAAAAGAAAAGAGCTAAAGAGAGAGAAAAATGGGATTTACTAATATGTGCTACACAAAGGTGTTACAGGTGCCTTATCAGAATGCCAAGAATATCTTACTTGTTGCATTTCCAGTTATGAGTGGGGAAGACACTTTTCTGTAATTCTTCAGGATTCTAACAACCTTTCCTTGCATAGTTCTTGTCTGTCCTCTGATGTTCCAGAATGGCAACCTGTTACTTAGTCCTGGTGAAATTATTGATTTGATTACTGAATTTAAGACTGGTAAAGCTCCTGGCCCTGATTCTGTAACTCCTGATCTTATAAAATGTATTCCAGAATGGTGGGCTCCTTTACTTTCAGCTTTATTTACTTTTATTAACAAGTCTGGAAAGATCCCCAACATTTGGAGCAAGCGATTATAGTTCCTATATTTAAAAAAGGCAATAGGACTAACCCAGCCATATATCGTCCCATCAGCCTCCTTTCAGCTATTGGAAAACTTTATGTGAGGTATCTAAAATGTAAGCTTCTAACTTGGATGGAGGATAATAATATAATAGGAGAGGAACAGATTGGGTTGAAAGCTTGCCAGCCATTCAACTTTAGATCACTGTTGTGTGTTTGCCCAATATGCAGAGAGATACACTTCAATTCCTGGTGGGAAGGCTTTTTTAAAAACATTAACCGCCTTCATTAATCTTAAATCTGTATTTGATCTGTCTCGAGGGAATTGTTATGGACTAAATTACACAAAAGTTCTATGGACAAGCAGCCTACTATTCCTCATCAGATGTTTGTATAATCGGACCTCTAGCCAAGTCATATGTGGGCAGCAGGGACAAGTTTCTAATCCAATCCCTGTCACAAGGGGCGTAAGACAGGGTTGTATTTTGGCCCCTTTTCTTTTTAATTTATTTTTAAATGATTTGGCTTCTTATATTTGCAATGTTGACTCTCAAGCTCCCAGATTGTCTAACATCAAGAGACCTTTGCTTTTGTATGCCGATGATGCTGTACTGCTGTCACTTTCCAGAATTGGGCTAAATCGTTTGCTGTCTGCATTTGGGACCAATGCTGTGAAAACAACTTGACTATTAATTACAGGCAAATCTAAAGTTTGGGTGTTCTGTAAAGCTAGAAAACAATATAAATGGACTTTAAATGGTAATATCATTAAGCAAGTCTTATTTATGAAATATCTAGGCATTCAGATGCAGAGCACTGGATTCTGGTCTGAACAACGAAGACAGGCAATTGAATCAGCAAACTTTAGCCAGCAGCTGATTTTAAGATTCTTTTTTACCCAAGGTGGTCAATTATTCCCTCTGCAATTCAAATTTATAAAGCAAAAGACCTTGGCCCAACTTACCTATGGCATTCCTATTTGGACTTTGGGTTTCAATTCCCAAATGGAAAGTGTTCAGTCTGTATTTCTTAGGAAGCTATTGGGCCTTCCTTCCTGTGTGGGGAAGGAAGCTATTTATCTGGAGAGCTATTTATCTGGATAGAAGCTATTTATAGGATAGGATCATAGAGTTGGAAGGGGCCTACAAGGCCATCAAGTCCAACCCCCTGCTCAGTGCAGGAAACTAGAGGAGGGGTCTCCCAATCCCATCCAAGTAATAACAGGCCTGACCATGCTTAGCTTTCCATGCTCAGACAGCCAGCAGAGCCACAGGCCAGTGTTGAGTGTAAGGCATGGATTAACGCCTTCAAATGGTGTATACGTTTACACTTTTTAGCAGCTCCTGGTAGCTGCCTTTCCTTACTGCTCACAGATACCTACATCCCCCCCACTGGATGAGAGAGATGGAGAAGAAGTTACATAAGCTTGGCTTCTCTGTGGAAGTCGTGGGCAATTATTGATGAGAAGGCCCAATTTCTGGTTGTTCAAAGATTAATAGACCTAGATCTGCAGCATTTGAGAAATGCTGCTAATAAATCTTGCTCTCCATTACTCTATACAGTAATACCTTGGATTACGAGCATAATTCGTTTCCAGAACTATGTTCGCAACCAAAACACTCGTATTTCAAATCAAAATTTTCCCATAAGAAATTATGGGAAATCAAATTATTCGTTCCGCCTCACCTCCACGGGCTCCCGGGCAGGGAGCCCCATGGAGGCGAGGCGTGGCTGCTTGCTCTGCCAGCGCCTCGCGCTGGTTGCGCCGCCTCCCGAGCAGGGAGGCAACGCAGCAGTGTGAGGTGCCGGCAGAGCGAGAGGCCGCGCCTCGCCTCGCCTCCGTGGAGCCCCGTGGAGGTTGGGGCGAGGCGCAGCGCGGCTGCTCGCTCTGCCCGAGCAGGGAGCCCTGTGGAGGGCTCGCCCTGCCCTGTGCTTTGCCAGCTCCGGCAGGGAGGCGGCGCAGCAGCGCGAGGCGCCGGCTGAGCGGGTGGCTGCACCTCGCCTCCATGGGCTTCGCAAAGCAGTGGGAGGTGCCGGCCCAGCAAGCGGCCACACCGTGCCGCGTCTCCCAAGGGCTCCCTGACGGGGAGCTGGCTGCTGGCAACCTCCACATGCTTCTATCATACATTTAAATTGAAAGCGGCAGCAGCTCGTGTTGCGAGACTTGCTGGTCTTTCAAATTTAAATTATGCTAAAAAATTTCCTTGTCTACGAGTAGCTCGCAAACCGGGTTACTCGTACTCCGAGGTATTACTGTATTAACTGTAATAATTGTAATAACTACGGTATCACTGCAACCCCCATACCTGTACACACTAACTATTCCAAAGTACAGGAAGTCCATTTACTCTTGCTCGCTTTAACGTGCTCCCATCAGTATTTATTTATTTATTTATTATATGTATACCCTGCCTTTTTTCCTGAAAGGAACTCAAGGTGGCTTACGTAATCCTTCTCCTCCTCCACTCTATTTTATCCTCACAACAACCCTGTGAGGTAGGTTAGAGCTGAGAGTCAGTGACTGGCCCAAAGTCACCCAGTGAATTTCATGGCTGAGCGGGGACTAGAACCTGGATCATTATTAAAAGGACGATTAATAAGATTCCAGTTAATGAACGGATATAGTCATGTGGTGCTGGAGTAATAGAATCAGTTGAACATGTCCTCCTACATTGTATTTTTTTATAAGGAATGCAGAGAGAAGTTAATTTTACCACTAAACTGACTTTTCTGGACATAATCCTACCACCCTAATATCAATTTGTTTAAGGGGATATTTCTTCTTTTCTTCTTTTTTTTAAAATAAGTTTTATTAATTTTTTCCCAGTCATAGGATATATCTTCTTTGTCACTGGAAGAGTTGCCAGATTTTTTATAATTTTAATGCAAACTAGGGGGGAAATGTTGTTATCCACTTTGAAAGAAGGAATCCTATAACTGTATTCTGTTGTTATAATAGTTTTAACTGTTCTTATGTTTTACATCAATTTTGCTGGTCCGTGACCGTAATAATAGATGATTGAGATGATGATGATGATGATGATGATGATATGATGATGATGTTATTACTAGCATGCATCCAATATTAAAAGTGCAATTTTCCCTTTAAAATGTATTGGGCAACATTGCATACAAAAATGCATGTATTAAGAAAAACGTGGACAAAATGCCTTATGAAATTTATTCAATTTTTTTAAAAAAAATAATAATCTCAACATTTGGAATGAACCAAACTTAAGACCAAAGAATTCTCTAAGTTTGAGACAAACCGAACTTAAAATTAGAAGAATGAGAAACCAAGAGAAACCAAAATGACAGTTTTCATCAACAACTATCTATGTGGATTCCATGCATTTATGCTGGAGTGTAGAGAAGCAGGCTCAAATCCTTGCTCAGCTATTTCTTTCTTTCTTTCTTTGTTTAAAATATTTGTGTCCTTCCTTTCCCCGCAAAACATAGTCCAGGGCAGCTAACAACATCATCAGTACTGCTAACTATGGAGCTCCTACCTTATTTAGGGAACAATCCTATGACCCCTAGACATTGTCTGAGGGCCATAGAATAGATTGGATTCCCAGCTCTGAGGTTGGAAACAGCGCTCCTACCTCAGAGCTGGGAATTGGAGCTCCACTCCCACTCCCCCGCCCCCTCACAGCCGGCATGGAAAGAACTGCTCTGGCTGCTCTCTGAGGTCAGGAAAGTGACCTTTAAGAGGGGGAAAGGGGGTATTCTGGTGGACAGGGAGGGAAGGAGACTGGAGAGGCCAGGATATGAGCTATCCTGAAGCTGCTCCAGCCTCCTTCCCTCCCCCTCCAAAACACAGTTGCTAAATGGCCAAAAACAGCTGTCTAGCAAAAATGCAGAGCAGGAGGAACAGGGAGATGAAGATCACCTCTGCTTCTCCTCCGTTCTGCATTGGATGAGTGTGAGCCTCTGAGTTTGGGGGCTTATGCTCATCTACATAGGACTGCACCCTTATTTTATTTTTATTTTAGTTAGTTAGTTTTTACTACATTTACATCCCACCTTTTCCTCCAAGAACCCCAAGGTGGCATACACAATCCTCCTCCCCTCCATTTTATCCTCACAACAATTCTGTGAGGGGTTAGGCTGAGAGACAGTGACTGGCCCAAAGTATTCCTGTGAGCTTCGTGGCCGAGTGAGAACTTGAACCCAGATCTCCCCAGTCCCAGTCCAACACTCTAACCCAGTGATGGTGAACCTATGGCACGGGTGCCACAGCTGGCACGCAGGGACCTCTCTGTGGGCACTCAGCCATTGGTCACCAGATCGCGAAAAGACTGTCCCCTTCTGCAAAACACTAATGATCTTGTTCTTTCTCACAGTGTGGAAAGAATAATTTTATTCTAGAATTCCTGTTACAGAATTCTTTTCTACATTGTTATCACATTAAAGATTTTGAAGAATGATGTACAGAGCATGGCTTGGATGTAAAGCCCTAACAGTTGACCTGAGTGCTGCATGTGTTGCTCTCAAACTAACGGAGTATGAGCCAAGGTTTGACAATTATCAGCAGGCATGCAATAGCAAAATCACATTAATTGTGCAAAAAGCATGCCCAATGCAAACTTTTACCTAATGCAGTGTTGCAGTCCA
>JAHFWL010001316.1:0-22124 GCA_021292165.1 Shinisaurus crocodilurus | reverse complement strand
TGGACTGCAACACTGCATTAGGTAAAAGTTTGCATTGGGCATGCTTTTTGCACAATTAATGTGATTTTGCTATTGCATGCCTGCTGATAATTGTCAAACCTTGGCTCATACTCCGTTAGTTTGAGAGCAACACATGCAGCACTCAGGTCAACTGTTAGGGCTTTACATCCAAGCCATGCTCTGTACATCATTCTTCAAAATCTTTAATGTGATAACAATGTAGAAAAGAATTCTGTAACAGGAATTCTAGAATAAAATTATTCTTTCCACACTGTGAGAAAGAACAAGATCATTAGTGTTTTGCAGAAGGGGACAGTCTTTTCGCGATCTGGTGACCAATGGCTGAGTGCCCACAGAGAGGTCCCTGCGTGCCAGCTGTGGCACCCGTGCCATAGGTTCACCATCACTGGGTTAGAGTGTTGGACTGGGACTGGGGAGATCTGGGTTCAAGTTCTCACTCGGCCACGAAGCTCACAGGAATACTTTGGGCCAGTCACTGTCTCTCAGCCTAACCCCTCACAGAATTGTTGTGAGGATAAAATGGAGGGGAGGAGGATTGTGTATGCCACCTTGGGGTTCTTGGAGGAAAAGGTGGGATGTAAATGTAGTAAAAACTAACTAACTAAAATAAAAATAAAATAAGGGTGCAGTCCTATGTAGATGAGCATAAGCCCCCAAACTCAGAGGCTCACACTCATCCAATGCAGAACGGAGGAGAAGCAGAGGTGATCTTCATCTCCCTGTTCCTCCTGCTCTGCATTTTTGCTAGACAGCTGTTTTTGGCCATTTAGCAACTGTGTTTTGGAGGGGAGGGAAGGAGGCTGGAGCAGCTTCAGGATAGCTCATATCCTGGCCTCTCCAGTCTCCTTCCCTCCCCTGTCCACCAGAATACCCCCTTTCCCCCTCTTAAAGGTCACTTTCCTGACCTCAGAGAGCAGCCAGAGCAGTTCTTTCCATGCGGCTGTGAGGGGGCGGGGGAGTGGGAGTGGAGCTCCAATTCCCAGCTCTGAGGTAGGAGCGCTGTTTCCAACCTCAGAGCTGGGAATCCAATCTATTCTATGGCCCCTCAGACAATGTCTAGGGGTCATAGGATTGTTCCCTAAATAAGGTAGGAGCTCCATAGTTAGCAGTACTGATGATGTTGTTAGCTGCCCTGGACTATGTTTTGCGGGGAAAGGAAGGACACAAATATTTAAACAAAGAAAGAAAGAAAGAAATAGCTGAGCAAGGATTTGAGCCTGGCTTCTTACACTCCAGCATAAATGCATGGAATCCACATAGAGATAGTTGAAACTGTCATTTTTGGTTCTCTTGGTTTCTCATTCTTCTAATTTTAAGTTCGGTTTGTCTCAAACTTAGAGAATTTCTTTGGTCTTAAGTTTGGTTCATTCCAATGTTGAGATTATTATTTTTTTAAAAAAAATTGAATAAAATTTCATAAGCATTTTTGTCCACGTTTTTCTTAATACATGCATTTTGTATGCAATGTTGCCCAATACATTTTTAAAGGGAAAATTGCACTTTAATATTGGATGCATGCTAGTAATAACATCAATCATCATCATCCATCATAATCATGTAGCAGCGCATCATCTATTTATTACGGTCACGGACCAGCAAAATTGATGTAAAACATAAGAACAGTTAAAACTATTATAACAACAGAATACAGTTTATAGGATTCCTTCTTTCAAGTGGATAACAACATTTCCCCCCTAGTTTGCATTAAAATTATAAAAATCTGGCAACTCTTCCAGTGACAAAGAAGATATATCCTATGACTGGGAAAAAAATTAATAAAACTTATTTTAAAAAAAGAAGAAAAAGAAGAAATATCCCTTAAACAAATTGATATTAGGGTGGTAGGATTATGTCCAGAAAAGTCAGTTTAGTGGTAAAATTAACTTCTCTCTGCATTCCTTATAAAAAAATACAATGTAGGAGGACATGTTCAACTGATTCTATTACTCCAGCACCACATGACTATATCCGTTCATTAACTGGAATCTTATTAAATCGTCCTTTTAATAATGATCCAGGTTCTAGTCCCCGCTCAGCCATGAAATTCACTGGGTGACTTTGGGCCAGTCACTGACTCTCAGCCTAACCTACCTCACAGGGTTGTTGTGAGGATAAAATAGAGTGGAGGAGGAGAAGGATTACGTAAGCCACCTTGAGTTCCTTTCAGGAAAAAAGGCAGGGTATACATATAATAATAAATAAATAAATACTGATGGGAGCACGTTAAAGCGAGCAAGAGTAAATGGACTTCTGTACTTTGGAATAGTTAGTGTGTACAGGTATGGGGTTGCAGTGATACCGTAGTTATTACAATTATTACAGTTAATACAGTAATACCTCGGAGTACGAGTAACCCGGTTTGCGAGCTACTCGTAAGACAAGGAAATTTTTAGCATAAATTTAAATTTGAAAGACCAGCAAGTCTCGCAACACGAGCCTGCTGCCGCTTTCAAATTTAAATGTATGATAGAAGCATGTGGAGGTGCCAGCAGCCAGCTCCCCGTCAGGGAGCCCTTGGGAGACGCGGCACGGTGTGGCCGCTTGCTGGGCCGGCACCTCCCACTGCTTTGCGAAGCCCCATGGAGGCGAGGTGCAGCCACCCGCTCAGCCGGCGCCTCGCGCTGCTGCGCCGCCTCCCTGCCGGAGCTGGCAAAGCACAGGGCAGGGCGAGCCCTCCACAGGGCTCCCTGCTCGGGCAGAGCGAGCAGCCGCGCTGCGCCTCGCCCCACCTCCACGGGGCTCCACGGAGGCGAGGCGAGGCGCGGCCTCTCGCTCTGCCGGCACCTCACACTGCTGCGTTGCCTCCCTGCTCGGGAGGCGGCGCAACAGCGCGAGGCGCTGGCAGAGCAAGCAGCCACGCCTCGCCTCCATGGGGCTCCCTGCCCGGGAGCCCCGTGGAGGTGAGGCGGAACAAATAATTTGATTTCCCATAATTTCTTATGGGAAAATTTGATTTGAAATACGAGTGTTTTGGGTTGCGAACATAGTTCTGGAACGAATTATGCTCGTAATCCAAGGTATTACTGTATAGAGTAATGGAGAGCAAGATTTATTAGCAGCATTTCTCAAATGCTGCAGATCTAGGTCTATTAATCTTTGAACAACCAGAAATTGGGCCTTCTCATCATAATTGCCCACGACTTCCACAGAGAAGCCAAGCTTATGTAACTTCTTCTCCATCTCTCTCATCCAGTGGGGGATGTAGGTATCTGTGAGCAGTAAGGAAAGGCAGCTACCAGGAGCTGCTAAAAGTGTAAACGTATACACCATTTGAAGGCGTTAATCCATGCCTTACACTCAACACTGGCCTGTGGCTCATGCTGGCTGTCTGAGCATGGAAAGCTAAGCATGGTCAGGCCTGGTTATTACTTGGATGGGATTGGGAGACCCCTCCTCTAGTTTCCTGCACTGAGCAGGGGGTTGGACTTGATGGCCTTGTAGGCCCCTTCCAACTCTATGATCCTATCCTATAAATAGCTTCTATCCAGATAAATAGCTCTCCAGATAAATAGCTTCCTTCCCCACACAGGAAGGAAGGCCAATAGCTTCCTAAGAAATACAGACTGAACACTTTCCATTTGGGAATTGAAACCCAAAGTCCAAATAGGAATGCCATAGGTAAGTTGGGCCAAGGTCTTTTGCTTTATAAATTTGAATTGCAGAGGGAATAAATTGACCACCTTGGGTAAAAAAGAATCTTAAAATCAGCTGCTGGCTAAAGTTTGCTGATTCAATTGCCTGTCTTCGTTGTTCAGACCAGAATCCAGTGCTCTGCATCTGAATGCCTAGATATTTCATAAATAAGACTTGCTTAATGATATTACCATTTAAAGTCCATTTATATTGTTTTCTAGCTTTACAGAACACCCAAACTTAGATTTGCTGTAATTAATAGTCAAGTTGTTTTCACAGCATTGGTCCCAAATGCAGACAGCAACGATTTAGCCCAATTCTGGAAAGTGACAGCAGTACAGCATCATCGGCATACAAAAGCAAAGGTCTCTTGATGTTAGACAATCTGGGAGCTTGAGAGTCAACATTGCAAATATAAGAAGCCAAATCATTTAAAAATAAATTAAAAAGAAAAGGGGCCAAAATACACCCTGTCTTACGCCCCTTGTGACAGGGATTGGATTAGAAACTTGTCCCTGCTGCCCACATATGACTTGGCTAGAGGTCCGATTATACAAACATCTGATGAGGAATAGTAGGTCGCTTGTCCATAGAACTTTGTGTAATTTAGTCCATAACAATTCCCTCGAGACCAGATCAAATACAGATTTAAGATTAATGAAGGCGGTAAAAAGCTTCCCACCAGGAATTGAAGTGTATCTCTCTGCATATTGGGCAAACACACAACAGTGATCTAAAGTTGAATGGCTGGCAAGCTTTCAACCCAATCTGTTCCTCTCCTATTATATTATTATCCTCCATCCAAGTTAGAAGCTTACATTTTAGATACCTCACATAAAGTTTTCCAATAGCTGAAGGAGGCTGATGGGACGATAATTGGCTGGGTTAGTCCTATTGCCTTTTTTAAATATAGGAACTATAATCGCTTTGCTCCAAATGTTGGGGATCTTTCCAGACTTGTTAATAAAAGTAAATAAAGCTGAAAGTAAAGGAGCCCACCATTCTGGAATACATTTTATAAGATCAGGAGTTACAGAATCAGGGCCAGGAGCTTTACCAGTCTTAAATTCAGTAATCAAATCAATAATTTCACCAGGACTAAGTAACAGGTTGCCATTCTGGAACATCAGAGGACAGACAAGAACTATGCAAGGAAAGGTTGTTAGAATCCTGAAGAATTACAGAAAAGTGTCTTCCCCACTCATAACTGGAAATGCAACAAGTAAGATATTCTTGGCATTCTGATAAGGCACCTGTAACACCTTTTGTGTAGCACATATTAGTAATCCCATTTTTCTCTCTCTTTAGCTCTTTTCTTTGATGAATAAGTGCTTTATATTCTTGTTTCAATTTATAATACACTTCGGTTAAACATTTGGCTCCTTTATCCTGGTATGCGGAATAGACCTGAGTAATCTGGTTCTTAAGTAACAAACACTCGTGATCAACCCAGCTTTTGTTCCTATAGTATTTATCACCTATTGAGGGACTATCTACCACTAGAGTCCTTTTAATGTTAGAAATTAGAGTCTCATAATTTATTTATTTATTTATTTATTATTACATTTATACCCCGCCTTTTTTCCTGCAAGTAACCCAAGGCGGCTTACATAATCCTCCTCCTCCTCCTCCTTCTCCATTTTATCCTCACAACACAGTTTATCTTCATCAGCAGTAGCAAAGATGTTTTGATATAGTTGCATACCGACAGAAAATACTATAAAGGAGGTGAACTTTCCCTCTGTCTTACTTGTCCACTTGATCCCTCTCACACAAGGGAGCAAGGAAGAATCTGATAATAGGGGTCCAGCAGGCATATGAATCTTTAGGGAGGGTTCAATTAATGTTACTAATGGATAGTGATCACTATCCGTGCGATCATCAACATAGAAAGCTTGAATTGCCCTCCTAAGTGGCTGAGAAGCAAGAACATAATCAACAACACTGTTACCTAGCAAAGAATTGAAAGTGAACTCACCCAACATATCACCTGACCTGGGGTACTTCCGTTCAGTATAATTTTGTTATGTCGACTTGCGAAAAGAGCTAAACACACACCAGCAAAGTTTTTTGTAACAACCTTAGAATGCCTAGTATATGGAGATTGTCCTATCATACAGTCAATTCCTTGGAGATGTCGAAATTCTGCTAATGCAGAATTGTCAGAGCCTAACCGGGCATTAAAGTCACCAGCCATAAGGACCTGTGCTAATGGATACTTTGCCTCAACATGGATAATATATTGTTCTAGCTCTTCCCACTGAGCTTTCTTATTAGCATAGCATTTAGTTGGAGGAAGATATATATTAAACAATAAAACTTGAAAGCAGCTATTCTTAATTAAGATTGCCATAGCAATGGTCCCACAGCTGGGGAGTGCAACTGCTTCCACATTAAGGGATGCAGAGCCCAGACATAGCAATCCTGCTCTGGGCCTACCTCTCTTTGGGGGTTTAATTGCTGCCAAGGAGGTAGCAGTATACTCATGAATATTATTTGTTCACTCACCCAAGTCTCCTGCAACAAAACAATATCAAAGGATTTTATATAATTGATAAATGATTTAGCCCTAATCTTCCCCTTCCAACCTGGTATGTTCCAGGAAAGATATCTAAGCAAGGATGGAGAATTACATCTCTTAGAGAGCCAGTCAATGGGGTTTAGCTCCTCCAACACACCTTCTCGGTCAAAAAAGACACTGCCACTCTTAATTGATAACATCTGCTTGTTTGAGGGCCCAGAAGGAGGGTTAAAAGATAAAAGGTGCCCCCAGTTCATGAGTTTCCAGAAACCAGAAACTGGCCCAATCCTTTGAGTTGGCAGTGCCAGGATTTACTATAACTACATTGTGCTTGACCATCAGTTCTTCTTCAGAATTAAGATCAATAGTTTTAAATGCTCCATCTTGCTTTGGTTTCTTAACTATACAAACTGGGAAGAGCACTTTAGTAGTTGTGGCGGTGAATCAATAAGTCCTCATGAGATTTACCTACATTGCCACCAGTTGTGAAAAGACTCAGAAGCCTGCTTTCTACCCCATTTAGTCTCTTTAAAACACTTATCTGCTCTGCCTGTGGAAGTGCAGAGAAAGAGACAAAGAGATGAGATTCCTCCAGTTCCCAGAAGTCATCACAAACCTGAGGTAATAAATGGGATATAGGAGGTGTATATTTTTCCTTCTCTTGTTCCAGCTGTGGAGGGTCCATAAGGACAGCTGTGGGCAAAGGCCCTTCAGTAGATATGAGATCATCCCGTCTACTTGGATTTATACTTCCTTTTAATGGGAATGTATCTTGTTGTAATTTGGATGCTGTATGTTGAGTAGATAAAAAGTTCATGGTGGTCTGTTGAGCATATTTTATGCCTATAGGATCTACACTGTCTGGCTGGGTACCCTGGGTAAAGTATTTCCCATTTTTTATACTATCAGGTCTCTTTCAGCTGGCACCCTTAAAATTAGAACTTACACCAGAACCCCTTATAGCACTACTACGTCTCCTAATAGGAATGAGAGGCTTAAAGAGAAATCTTTGAAAACTCTCATAGGAAAGATACCAAATGACTTGAGCAAAACCTTTTCCCTGATTAAAAGAGTAGAGATATCTGTTTTGCTAAAGCTAAGAAGAACTCTAGTACATGTTCGTGAAGAAAACAACAGCTCAACAGCTCTCAAATCAATAGATCTGAGCCCAATATTTGCCTTAAGTGATGTTTTGCCATCTGAACTGAGTTCCAGCGTGGGATACCTCCCTTAAAGGGCATCCTATTTAGGACAACCTGGTCTGCCTGTAAAACCAGATGATGTCCTATGTCTGTTAAAGGTTGTTCTTTACTTTCTTTGGACTGAACTGAGGAAGAAGCTTTACAGCCAGCACTGGAGGCTGATTGGAAACAGTAGGATTCCCGGAAGCTGAACCACCACTTGAGGCAAGGGAACTACCTAGGTGATTTAGAGTTCTCACTATTTCTCTGAGGCTGGAGTAGATATTTTGTGTCATAAGAGCCACCAGGAAACACTGTTTTGCCAGAAAAGGATAAATCAGAGGAAATAGACTCAGGCATAACGGCCTCAACCTTAGGAGGTGTGATGGGGACATCTTCAGTACTAGGGGGAGGCTCATTCTCCTCAGCAAATAGTACTGAGTATCTATTCATGACTTCTCTTTCACTTGCACTCTTTTAGGAAACAAAAAATCATCAATTTTGGGCTGCTTAGAAAATGATTGGGATACCGAATCACTAACAGAGCTACGTCTCTTTCTACCCTTCATAGTCATTGTCTATACCCCCACCAAGAGAAGAAATGTATTACACAACCTAAAGGGAGGGGGGAATTTTGTTAAACTTATAAAATAGTATCAATCAAAACATTAAAATATTAAAATAATATCTATCAAAATATTTTAAAAAAACATTAAAATTTTAACCCATGAACAAAAGTACACTGTAAAGCATGAACTTAGACAGTTTCCCCTTCTTAAAACAAGGGCTTATTGTATATCCTGGACAGCAAAGTCTTTCAAAAAGGGGGAAGTTCTCCTTGATGAAAACAAATTCTATAGTATCTTCTGGTGTGTATAAAGCAGTCTACTTGTCAGTAGGTCTTCATAGCAGCCTTCTTAGCAGTAAGTTTCTCACCTCCTCCCATCTGAGATGGCTGATCCCAGAGGCACACTCCGCAGTCTTTCATTTATCTTAACACTTCTTGTCCTGTCAGTATAAAAACTCCTCCTTTTTAGTTCCTCCAAACAATGATCTCAGTTTCCACCAGGTATACACCAAATACGTATAGAATTATAGCAGAACACAGAAGGAGAGTATAATATCACCAAGCTACTGTAATCTCCTTCTATATAACCAAGATAGGCTGCAGTCCAAGTCCTCAAGCAAGGAGGGTGAATATTCCACACAGCAGCAGTAAACATCTGCTAAGATAGAAATAGCAGCATATTCGATCTTACAGGGAGCTCCAGTAAATATTCTCTGGTAGGGCTCTGGGTAGAAGCCTCTATCAGCCTTCCAAGGGAAACTCCCCCAAATCTCTGAAACTACTCCTCGTGCCTGGATAAGGCTCAAAGCTAGTTTCCAAATAAGATAAAATAAAATAAAAAGGTATCAGCTAGTCAGTCAGACACCAAACATATTCCCAAACTCTGGCTAATCAGAGCACCAGAGTTTCAGAGCCCGGGAGTGAAAATAAAATAAAATTAAGAACAGTTAAAACAGTTAAAAACAAAACATGCCCGGAGCTCTAAGAAAAGCTGTTACTGCCCAATACATTTTTGCAAGCAATTTTCGTAATATAATGCATTTTGGAATATTATTTTCTTAAATATATGAATTTGTGTGCTTTTTAAAAACAAACAAACTGGAGAGCTCCATTGCAAATCTTGGAGAATTTCGAAGGATAACTGAGTTTTGGTTCACACATAGCTAAAATGCGAACTGAACGAATTTCTCTGCCTAAATGCACATGAATTAGCCACATGAAGTAGCGGGCCCTTTAAGGATATAATGGTATTGTCAGTTATGCTAGAAAATCTTACAATCATACAAACAGAGCATATGTGAGGACTGGCAGAATGGCCATTCTTTCAATCTTTCTGCTGTGCTGGCCTGGCCTGCATGCAGGTTTTTGCTATAGATGAAGTTCCAGACCAATGCTTTTAAAGGGCAACTGAGATGCTGATGGCAGACTCAGGCAGAGCAGGCGCTATAAAGTTAACATCTGTGGATGATGACTGTGGAGAAATCACAGCTTTTAGTCTTATTCAGCATACAATTAAACATAAGAATGGCACGAGGGCTCTCATACCTCTTGGTGAAGTGGATAATGCTTCAGTAGGCAGGTATCACTCAGTTGTCCCTGTACTCATTTGTGGTCTTGCGACATCCCTGGGGTAAGTGAGCATTACAAATATGTGTAAACAAGAAGGCACACATGGGAGTGTGGATTGGATTTTTAAAACATAAATAAAAAAAAGCTGTGTTTGATGCAGTAAATATTTTCTAATGTTTTTGAAAGGGATAATTATCCTGATTTTTCTACTTCTTTTCTCACTTTACATCTCTTTTGTAGCCTTCCCCAACCTGGCGCCCCCACAGATGTGTTGGACTACAACTCCCATCACTCCCAGCCAGCATGGCCATGCTTGCCGGGAATGATGGGAGTTGCAGTCCAACACATAAGAACATAAGAAGAGCCACGGGAGACCCCCAAGCAGGACGTGAGTGCAACGGCACCCTCTCGCCCCTGTTCCCCAGCAACTAATGTACATAGGCATACTGCCTCTGATACTGGAGGTAGGCTATAGCCATCAGGACCAGTAGCCACTGATAGCCCCTTCTCCATGAATTTGTCCAATCCCCTTTTAAAGCTGTCCAAACTGGTGGCCATCACTACATCTTGTGGAAGTGTATTCCATACATAGTTTAACTATGCACTGTGTGAGTCTGGAGGGCACCAGGGCAAGGCTGCTCTGTTGTTTCAGGATGGGAGCAGCACAAATAGGTGTTGCCAGCCTACCTTGGACCATCAGTGAATGTCCCTGGATTACCTTCTATTAGTTCGAGAAACCACTGCTTGTAGTCTTCACTCTGAAACAAAGCAGTTATGTTCACAATGAAAAATGTAGCAGTTCAGGGCAAGGCTGACTGGCCAGATGGGCGATTTAAAAATATAATAAATAAAGGAAATGTAATCAAATATGTTCCCAGGATTGCTAACTAGAAATCTCCCATTGCTGTGGGAATCTCCCGTGCTCCAATCTGGTTTCATTCATAGTTGTCCTTGCCAGACTAGAGAACATTTTTATTTTGGAAGACAGAATTTACGGATGTCACAAGCTTCATATTGGTCTTTACTGCAAAGTTGGACAATTTGTCCAAAACAGAGAATGAATATATGTGCATGTAATGAATGGACAATGAATGAATATGTGTTAGATGTAATTTGCACAAAGATTTGTATGAACCCAGTGGATTTGATTTGCCCTTCCATGCCCCCATTGGTACATTGTACTATTTTAATGATGTCTGAATTTTGAATTCAGTGGGCATTTCCGTTTAGGGCATTTCAGTTTTAGGAAGAAATGTTGATCAAGAGTATTTCCAGCCCCGTTTGCAGAGGCTCATTCTGAACAAGGGAAGTCAAACTTCTGCATGAAGATACATCTTCCAACTTCTGTTCATATGTGTGGTTGGTGGATGTGGGGAAAACACATCTTTCACAAGCTTTGATGAACGAACTGCCTTTTATTACGTCACTTATTCCAGGGTTGGGTGTGTGTTCCTGGCATTCCGAACAGATTGCAGGGCTGATATATACCATAAAAAGCCTCCTTCGTGTTCAAAATAGGCTTCTGAGATCATGTTAGAAATTATTGGATTTAGAAACTTAATAAAGTTATCTTTCCATTTACCTTCCACTTTTGGAACATTTCACATTTCAAAGGGAGCACATTTTCATCTTTGCAGCTGATGTCTTAATGGCTACAGCACTGTGTGTGTGAGAGCTCAGGTTCCCAGAAGAAGGTAGAGTTATTATTGTTTTAACTAAACCGTACCCATGCATTTATTAAGGTGCTATACGAGAGAAAACTGGACGTTGTTCATTACCTAGCTTTTTCCCCTTCCACCCTTGCTTTGCTGTCTGCTCCTGCCACAAGTCTTTCGGGATTTTATGCCATTCCAAACTCTGACCTGGTTCCACTGTGATAAAAGCGTGGGCATTTCCTCACTTTGTGTGACAAACATAATTAGTTATGCACTGGTGTTTCCCCCCCCCCCCGCAAACATGTACAGCGGGGTAGGCAATGTGGCACCAATACGACCCTGGACACTTTCTTGATGCTCACCAGAGTGCCCTCTCCCCCGCCACACTTTAAAGTTAACACATTTTCTTACTCTCAGCTGGGATTATTTCAAAGCAAAGCGAGGGCCTCCAACTGCTGCCATCTTTATTTCCCATGAATGCCTCTGGGCTACACGATGGGGCTCAGAGACATTCTTGGAAAAATGAAGATGGCAGGTGGCTGCAGGCTGATGCTTTCCTCCACTGCGCACAAAGCCACCAAGAAAAACAAGTGGGGGGGGGGGAAGAAAAAGGAAATCCTGTCACTTCTGCCTAGTGAAATGGGGGGAGCAGTGGAGGTGGGGCTAGGCAGGGCAGCAGTAAGTCAGATGGGAGGCCAAGGAAGCCAAGAAGGAGAGGGGAGGGACACTTGCAATTATCCAGCGTGGTCTGGAGGAGCCAGCTGGAAGGAACCTGGGTGGCTGGGGAGGGTTGAGTGCTTGTATATCTGAATGGATGGGGGGGGCTGCATGCATGTGAGCAAAAGAGAGGAAGAGAGAAATGGAATAGGGGGGATTTTGGAGGTATCCTGAAAAATAGTGAGTGTGGTATTTCATGTGCATGCAGTGAGGAGGAGAAGGGAGGGACCTGTGTGTACGCATGTATACATGCATGCATATTGGATACATAGATTTCTTAGATCATAAGAGTTGGAAGGAGCCTACAAGGCCATCGAGTCCAACCCCCTGCTCAGCGCAGGAAACTAGAGGAGGGGTCTCCCATCCAAGTAATAACCAGGCCTGACCCTGCTTAGCTTTCCACACTCAGACAAGCAAGCTGAGCCAGCGTGAGCCACAGGGCTGTATGTGTGTGTGTGTGTGTGTGTGTGTGTGAGAGAGAGAGAGAGAGGGAGAGGGAGAGCGAGCGAGCACATCTATGGGTGGTGATTCAGAGTGTGAGAAAAAAAATAAATAGGGGGAATGAGTTGGCTGGAGGGGGGAACAGTTTGCATTCTGTGAAATAGGTTTCTGTTGGTGCTGAAAGCGCTGGGTTCAAAGGAGCTGTAATAGCCAAAGCTCTCTGGGCAGTTTACAGCAGTTCCTAGACAGGACCATAATACAAAAAGAAGTATAAAAATTGTCCATAATACAAAATTTAAAAACAGTTAATTAAAAAAAAAAAAAAAGTTTAGCAGCTAAAATAGTATTTAATATAAAATAGCCTTGTTAAAAACACCAGACATGGGTACTACCATCAAGCCAATAGCCTTAAATATCTTTAAATGCCTCAGTACAGAAGGCCATCCTAACCTGGCACCGAAAGGATGACAAAGTAGGCACCAGGCGGGCCTCAGTGTGGTGGAGATCATTCCACAGTCAGACCCCACCTCTGCCTTGTGCTCAGTCTTTTGGGCAGCTTACTTGTCCTTTTCCACGCCTCCCATGCAACCACTTTGTGATGCCCAGGACAGTTTCTCCAATTCCCAAATGTGCCCACAGCTCAAAAAGGTTGCCTACCCCTGACGTACAGCATAGATGAAATACATACATATGGAGATGCCAGGCTCCCAGATACATGGGATCGCATCATAAACATAAAACACAATGTTAATGCACTGAGAAACATAAAACACATTGTTAATGCACTGAGAAAGCCAAGAGTATGTATATTGTATTAGTTACTGCAGTGTTCCCCAACCTGTGGGTCACGACCCCCAAGGGGGTCGCAAAGTGTTTTCTGGGGGGGGGGGTTGCCGCAGTTATTTTTAGTTGTAATTATTTTTATAGGAACTCGGGCATGCAGCGCTGGGGCCGCCTGCTGTGCTCGTCCGTGCACTCATCTATGGCGCCACTGCACAGCTTGGCCAGCAGCAACAGCAGCAGCAGCGAGAGCCTCCCAAGGCACAGCCGGCCGTTGTTCATCCTGCCTCCTTTCCTTTCGCCTTGGAAAGAGAGAAGAAGCCCCCGCCACGATGGGTGGCCTCCTGCACAAGCAGCCTGCCGCTTCCTCCTCGCCTTGCAGCCATCCTGGGAAAGGGGATGCGGGCCCGGCTGGTTACAGGAGCAGCAGGAGGAGGAGGCGGAGCAGCAGCAGTGAAGTCACACGCCAACTATGCATGTAACACACACACACACCTAGGGCCGGTTCACACGACACGTGAACCACGGGGGAGCAGAAGCTGTTTTAAAAACAGCTAAAATGCCATACAAACAGTTAAAAATATAAAATACAATGCAAATATTTAAACTAATAAAATACAATACAAAAGAAACAGCACAGGAATCTATAAAACGACCATAAAAATCTAGAACTGGGTCCTTAAAATGTCTGGGATAAAAGGAAGGTCTTTGCCTGGCATGAAAAGGATAACTATGTACTGTAGGCGCCAGGCAAACTTCTTTGGGGAAGGCATTTCATAAGCAGGGTGCCACAACTGAGAAGACCCTCTCTCATGTAGCCACCCACCAAGCTTCCTTTGGTGGAGATACCTGGAGGAGGTTCCAAAGATAACCTAAGGGTCCCAGCAGGTACATATGGGAGGAGACATTCCTTTAGACATACTAGTCAGGCTCATCCTTCTCTGAATGGTTTAAATATGTAACATAATATTTTATAAAAAATAAATTAAAAGCAATCCTGGCATGAGTGGCATGGCATCTGTATGCTGCAGGAAACACTTGTGCAATGCCAAGGTACATACAGCATTTGTGCCTGCCACATAAAGTGTGGAGTCACCTGGATGGTAATGGCCTAAAGCAGTCTTTCCCAACTTGGTGCCCTGTAGAAATGTTGGGCCACAACTCCCAGCATTCCTGACCATTGGCCATGTTGGCTGGTGTTGATGGGAGTTGAAGTCCAAAACATCTGGATGGCACCAGGTTCTACTCTGATGTCTTCAGCCCTGTTTTCTCAGCTTCTGGTTATCTGGATTTTCCCTGCCCCCTCCCAACAGCTTAATTCAAATATACTTGCAAGTCTTAATGTTGAAAGATGAAATATTAGCAATTCTGACCTTTACTTTACCCATGAACATAAAAGTTGGCTCTCTTTTCTGATGATGATGATAACAACAACAACAACAACAACAACAACAACGGCTACAACACCGCCACCTTTAGTTCTGCAGCTGGTTCTGTAGAAAACAAATCCTTAGCTGGATCATTGTGGTTTTGTCCCTTCCACCATTTTAATAAGAATATCCAGAGAACATCAGTCACAGAGAAATATTGTAACAGCCAGCGCCTGATTCTTTACTGGGTGCTCCCAACAGCCATTCATAGACAGCCCTTTAATGATTCATGGGGATTACTAAGAGAAAGTGTCTGTGACTGATCTTCTATGGAATATAGTTGTGTGTGGGTTTCATTTTCCATAAAGAAGTGCCCTAGGTGGCTAGAAATGCAGTTCACATGGTCTGTCTCTGAGACAGTCCATTAGCTTGCCTTTCTGGCAGTAGCCATGCTAAAATTGGATTGGAGCAGGGATGGGGACTCGGACTCGAGGACTCGACTCGTGAGTCGGACTGAGTCCCCCCTCTGACTCGACTCAGACTCGAGTCCCAATATTTTTAATGGGACTCGAGACTCGACTCAGGACTCGAGACCAAGGACTCGTCAACATCCCTGCTTGATGCCACCTGCAGGTGCTGCCTGGACCCAGTTGCAGTAACAATCCAAGTTTATTTTTTAAAATCATTTTCCTAATGCAACCTTTCAGACATTTTGGGTTTGGCTGCCTCTGCCTGCCTGTCTGGGGTCCCCAGCCTCCTCTGCCTGCCTGGTCTCTTCTTAACCAGTTCCACAGTTTGAGTTGTCCAAGACAAATGCCTCTGCCTGCCTGCTTTGGGGTTCCCCGCCTCCTCTGCCTGCCTGGTTATTTTGGGTTTGTCTGCCTGGTCTGTTCTTGTCAAAATCAGTGGCAGAGTTTTGAGATAAAAAGGCACACTTGTGCCTAGAATTTATTTAAGCCACACATCTGAAGTAGCCTTATTTTGTTGGGGAAGAACCCAATTGATTTTAATAGGGACTCGTGGAGTCAGCTTTGGGAGTGACTCGTGACTCGTGACTCGTGACTCGTGACTCGTGAGTCACCATTTTGGACCAAGGACTTGGACTCGGACTCGAGACTCGGGTCCAAAGACTCGTGACTTGACTCGTGACTTGAGACCAAGGACTCTTCAACATCCCTGGATTGGAGATCTTCTGATTGCATCATTAACATAAGCAGATTGAAAAAGCAGATGAAAAAGGAAAACAAACATTGTAATGTGACTTTAGTGTGTTAGATACAAGTGATTACGTTTGCTAACACACCAGCATAGAAAGCAAACTTGGGCTTGTGCATGGACTACTTTTTAGTAGCTTTTACCCAACTGTCACCATGTCATTATAGAGACAAGATGATCATTTCTTGCTTAGGCCCAGAATTCTCAAACTGTGAGCCAATTTCCTTATGGAAGTGTAAGCAAGTTTATTTATTTATTTATTTATTTATTATATTTATACCCCACCTTTTTTTTCCTGCAAGGAACCCAAGGCGGCTTACATAATCCTCCTCTTCCTCTCCATTTTATCCTCACAACAACCCTGTGAGGTAGGTTAGGCTGAGAGTCCGTGACTGGCCCAAAGTCACCCAGTGAGTTTCATGACCAAGCAGGGACTAGAACCCGGATCTCCCGAGTCCCAGTCCAATACTCTAACCACTATGCAACACTGTTGTAAAAGAAAATATGAACTCTCCTATTCCTCCCCACCTCCCTCTGCCTGCCCAGCCCTAGCTGGCAGCTATCCATCTTTCTTGAGCAGTAGCTGCCGAAGGGAAGGGCCGTAGCTCATGCTTTGCTTACAAAAGGTCCCCGGTTCAATCCCTGGCATCTCCAGGTTGGGCTGGGAAAGACCCCCGTCTGAAACCCTGGAGAGCCACTGCCAGTCAGCGTAGAACATACCGAATGAGATGGACCAAGGGTCTGCCTCTGTACAAGGCATCTTCCTGTGTTCCTTCATCCAGGAGGTGGTTTGTGGACATGCTTCCCATTCCTAGGGTGAGAATGAGTTTCCCTAGCTTGATTTCAGCAGGAAGCTCATTGTAGTAAGGTTTAAACATACTGGTTCTGGCAGTGGCCCCGAAGCCCTATTGACAAGAAGGCTTGTGGTGAATCAGGGACAGAGATGGCACTTAGCTTTATGCAAAACAGCCAAGGACAAAAAATGTAAATGTATTCTAACACCGTAAGATCTTGTGTTTATCAAAATATTAATATGAATTCACCCCAGAAGCTGTAATCCGTGCCTCATATTGTGCACCCTTGACTGTATTTCTTCTTCTTCTTCTTCTTCTTCTTCTTCTTTCTTCTTCTTCTTCTTCTTCTTTTCTTCTTCTTCTCTTCTTTCTTCTTCTTCTTTTACAATTTTTTATTTAAGAAAAAATACACACATACAACAAAAACAACAAAACAAAAGACTAACTGAATGGACTTCCAATTTTCTCCACAACAAATATAAGTAACTGTGGAGAAAGCCCAAACCCCAGTTACACACACGCACACACATTTCCCCAAGGGAGGGGGCAAGGGAGGAGGGATGAGGTCACAGGGAGTACCCAGACAAGTCATCAGCCACAACAAAGGAGGACCTCGGTAGAGATCCACAACGTCCAGGAAGGACCATCGAGGACCATCAACAAACAGGGCAGTCTCAAAGAGCCTGCAAAGTATCACTACGTCACCGTCTTCCCGGGCAGGAATAAGCCCACATGAACGAAGGGGCAGGCACAAGCCCCCACCTGACCCAGAGGGCGGGGGGAGCGGGAAAACCGGGGTAGAAAACCCCTCTCCCTTCCGGTAGTGGGTTGTTGGGAACCACGGGGCCATATCCTCCTAAGCAGAAGCCGTCCAGGTGCACCGTTCTCCGCTAGGAAGCGCCGATCGGGAGCTGGGCTGAAACTGACTAGAAGTAGTATCTTTGATGTGAGGATATTGACCAGATTCCATCTACTAGCCACGGAGCCCGCTCATTGGGTAAGACGCGGGTCAGCTAAGGTTGTGTTGACTGTAAACGTGTTCTTAGAAGGCTGATAGTTCCGATCTGATTATTGTATAAACAAATAAAAAGCCTTATTTGGGCATACAAAGGGTTGTGGTTTTTCCTATTGTACTGAAAGCCGATACGAGCTGTATTGCTCGGCCGGTTAAACCCTAGAGTTGCCGAACTCACGCAAAGGATCCGGTTGCTGATCCTTCACATGGTGGCAGGCGACGGGACAATTGGAAACCACATTTGACAGTCGGAACTAACAGGACTTCGGGCAGGCTAGTAGATTGCTGGGGAGCGCTCAGAGCAAGGAAAAATGAATAGTCTGCGCCAAGAGCAGGTGGAGCTAGTGAGCAGCCCAGAAACCCCAACCCAGACCTCCACAATGGAGTGGGTGGTGCGGCCAAAGACAGGCAAGGCAGGAAGGGGGGGAAGCCCCCTCACCGTTGTTAGGAGGGCAGGGACCCAAGCAGTGGGGTAGCCCCAGCCTTACCAGTAGCGGCCGGAGAAGCGAGATAAGGGACCCAGAGGCGGAAAGAAGACCTCGGCAGAAGGGTTACTGGCGGAGCCATGGGGGGCGGAGGGTTGGATGCCCTCTTTCCTCAACTCAATTGGCAACAAGCCAGGGAGTTGATGCAGCATCAACAAGAAATGTTACAGATGCAGCTGGAGTTGGCCAGGCTGACCATGGGCACCGGACAAGGGGGAACCCCTGCACCCCAGGGTGGGGGCACCACAACCCCCAAATGGGACAGGAAGCAATTCCCCACCTACCAGTCGGGACAGGATGTACTGATCTTTTTCACCCTGTTCGAGGCTGCCTGCCTAGAGCAGAGGGTGCCGGACAACTTAAGGATGTCTGCCCTGAGGACTCAGGTCAGCGGGGAACTGGCTGATCTCCTGGGTATCCACACCCAAACTGCTCCCTTGGACTATGGGGCATTCAAAGAAGCGGTGAGAGAGAGGTTTGCCCTCACCGCTGAGCATTGTCGCCGTAAATTTCGTTACGGGCAGCCTACCCCAGGGGACACGTATGCCTCCTGGATGGCGCACCTGGGGCAGGTGTGGGACGCATGGATCGGGGCCACCGGGAAGACCACTTTGGCGGAGGTGCGGGAGCTCATGATCCAGGAACAATTTTGTGCCACTATCCCTGAGGACCTAGCTACGGCGGTGAGGGATCGGGACCCCCCAAACTGTAGGGAAATGGGCAAGTTGGCCGACCAAATGGGACTGTATCGGCAGCCCAAAGGAACAAAGGGGGGCAACCTCAATCAGTGGCGGGCCAAAGGGGAGCGCGGAAAAGGGCAACTCCAAACCTCGGGAGGGAGCCCTGGGCAAGTCCAAAGAAAGCCCCAGCGCCAGCGGATGTTTTTATTGTAAAGAGCCGGGGCACCTCAAGAGGAGCTGCCCCAAACTCCTCGCGAAGAGCCGTAACGCCAAGACGTCGCCGGGCAAGGTGGGGAGGATGCTGGCTCCAGAGTCCCGCGAACCGGAGGAACACGAGGAGGATCAGCAGTCCAGCTCGTCCCTCGAGGAAGACGGGGAAGATGCAGCGCGGTCCCTGAGGAGCGGAGGACAGCATTCGCTAGGGGCCATCTCCCAGGCATCATTGATGCGCATTGCCTCACCGGAGCAGCTGCGGTGGAGCCAGGACAAATTCTGTGAGTCCATCTCTGTAAACAATGTTTCCCATGTGGGGTATAGGGACACTGGGGCGGACATCACTGCTTTACCTCGGAATAAGGTGAAGAAGAGACAGTTGCTAAAAGGGCGCACCTGCGCCATAAAGCCCTATAACTCTCCCAACATAGCCGTTCCCCTCGCCCGGGTCTGGGTCAAGTATAAGGGGTGGGAAGGGGAGATGGATGTTATAGTGCATGGACAACAAGACTGGGGAATCATCATTGGGAACGACATTGCGTTCCGGGCTGCCCAGGTCAAGGTGGGGGTGGTGACCCGGCGTCGGGCCAAGCAAGCCCCTGCCCCTGCCCCGCAGCCTCCCAGGTCCCCGGTCCCCTCCCCCGGTCGCAGTAAAGTGGCCCCGGCAGAGGCAGCCAGCCGTCCCCCGCCGCTTCCCGCGGTTGTGGGGAGAAAGGAAGACCCCGGGGGGTTCGCGCCAATGGCCCGAGATTTTGGGACTCAGAGGGCGTTTCAAGAGGAGCAACAAAGTGACCCATCCCTCCAGGGATGTCGGGAGCGGGCCAGTCAAGGGCCCGGGGTAGGGGACCAGTCAGAGCAGTTTTTGTGGGAGGCAGGGGCCCTCTACCGAGAATTCTGCCCAAGGACTGAACCGGGTCCCCAACCAAGAAAAAGACAATTAGTTGTGCCTGCGAAGTACCGCCAGGCTGTGCTGCAGCTGGCCCACGATGTAGCGTGGGGAGGTCACTTGGGACAGAAACGGACATTGGCCAGGGTTACAGAAGGGTTTTACTGGCCCATGGTGGCAAATGAAGTGCGGGAATATTGCCGGTCCTGCGATGTCTGCCAGCGGGTGGGGCAATAACCGGGACCATCCGAAAGCCCCCCTACAACCCCTACCCACTGTGGGCATCCCCTTTGAAAGGATAGGGATGGATATCGTGGGACCCTTGAATCCCCCCACCAAGACAGGGAAGAAGTTCATATTGACTGTGGTTGACTTTGCCACCCGTTATGCAGAGGCTTTTGCTTTAGCCTCCATCTCCGCCACCAGCCTGGCTAAGACTCTCCTCTCTCTTTTCGCCCGCCTAGGAATGCCCCACACGGTGGTTTCGGACTGCGGCACGGGCTTCGTGTCCAAACTGTTTAAAAAAATGTGGGAACTGGGGGGTGTGTGAGCACCTGACTTCGGTGCCATATCACCACGAGACCAATGGGTTGGTGGAGCGTTTCAACCAGACTCTTGAAAAAATGATCAGGGCATATGCGGCGAAGCACCCTGGGACTTGGGATCAAGCCCTCCCCTACTTGTTGTTTGCCTACCGGGACTCCCCCCAAGAAAGCCTGGGATTCTCCCCCAACGAACTGATGTTTGGGAGGGAGCTCCGGGGACCTTTGGCTCTGTTGCGGGCGGAATGGGAGGGGGTTGCCGCAGAAGCCTCCATGCCTGTGCATACGTTCATGCAACACCTCCAGACTGTTCTTCGAGAGGTGAGGGAGACGGCGCAGCAGCAATCTCGAAACGGCCCAGCAAGCGGCAGAGCGCGTGGTACAAACAGGACGTCTGTACCACGGACTTTTGAAGTGGGGACCAGGTGTTGGTACTGCGCCCCAAAGCGGTACAAATTGTGCTTGAAGTGGGAGGGCCCAGGGACAGTCATTGGAAGGTCGGGGGAGGTGAATTATCAAGTGGCTTTCTCCGGGCAGCCGGGGAGGCAGAAGGTTTTCCATGTAAATATGTTGAAATGTATGTAGAACGTGTAACGATAGGTGGGGGGAGTGCAGAGTGTGGTGGAACCGGGAGACCCTGACGGGGGGTTGTTGGCCTGAGTGGGGGGAAGGGGGAGGAATGGAGGAGATCAAACTGTCCCCCTCTCTGTCCGAACAGCAGCGGCAACAGATCACCCAGGTCTTGGAAGATTTTCAGCCCATGTTCTCGGACCGTCCGGGGTGCACCACACTCACACAACACACCATCGACACAGGGGATAGCCCCCCCATCCAATCCCTACCCTACAGGGCGGTGGGGCCCCATGCCCAAGTCGTGGCCGAGGAGGTCCAAGCCATGCTGGACTTGGGAGTCATTGTGCCCAGCTCGAGCCCCTGGTCCTCCCCGATCGTGTTAGTAGCCAAGAAAGATGGGGGTGTCCGATTCTGCGTAGACTACCGGAAAATAAACAAGGTGACCGTTCCGGACCCCTACCCCATTCCCAACATGGATGTGCTGTTGGAGAGGCTTGGGGGGGCCAAGTACATCACCACCCTGGATCTGACAAAGGGGTATTGGCAGGTTCCGCTCGATTCGGATGCTGCCTTGAAGTCTGCTTTTGTGACCCACCTGGGGTTGTTCCAATTCACCACCCTCCCTTTTGGGGTCCGCAATGGTCCGGCTACCTTCCAGAGGTTGGTAAACGGAATGCTAAATGGGCTGGGGGAGTTCGCCTGCGCGTATCTGGACGACATCGCCATTTTTAGTTCCACCTGGGAGCAGCATTTGCAACATGTCCGCCAGGTGTTTCAGAGGATTCAGGATGCTGGGTTGACGGTAAAGGCGAAGAAATGCCAGGTTGGGAGGGGGGAGGTGGAGTATCTGGGACACAAGGTAGGGGGAGGTAGTGTCAAGCCCCTAGAAGCCAAAATAGAATCAGTGCGCACCTGGCCCCAACCCCAGACGAAAAAGCAGGTCCAAGCTTTTTTAGGGCTGGCTGGCTACTATCGTAAGTTCGTGCCCCATTTTAGCCAGCTAGCCGCCCCCTGACTGACTTGTGCAAGAAGCGGCAACCCGTTAAGGTCCAATGGTCAGCCGCTTGTCAGGCAGCGTTTGAAGGACTGAAAGCCTGCCTGATGGCAGCCCCTGTGCTGCAAGCCCCAGACTTTGAAGCCCCTTTTGTTCTGCAGACGGATGCCTCGGAAGCGGGGATGGGAGCCGTCTTGCTGCAGGAACGGCCAGAGCAGGGGCTGTGCCCGGTCGCCTTTTTAAGTAAAAAACTTTTGCCTCGGGAGCGGAA
>JAHFWL010001315.1:0-18105 GCA_021292165.1 Shinisaurus crocodilurus | reverse complement strand
AATAAATAAAAACAGGCCACGATATTTCAGCAGGGCTGTGACTGTACTAAAGAAAACATTCCAGTTATTAAAGAAGCATGGTTGTGCCACTTGAGACAAGGTGAGTTGCAAAAGAAAAAGAAAAAAGGTTCTGCCGTTATAAGCCTCACAAATTGTCCTTGCTTACAAGCAGCAAACAGGCATGGGTCAACTCATAGGAGGATTCCTCTAACATACAGTACAGTAATACCTTGGATTGCAAGCCTAATTCGTTCTGGAACCGTGCTTGGAATCCAAAACACTCTTATATCAAGGCGAGTCACTGGCGGGCGTGAGCGGGGCTGATTTTGGCCCGCTCGAGGCGAGGGGTTACATCCCTACCAAGACCTTGCTAGTTTCTCAAGTCAACATTTATTTTAAAAATTTGCTTGTCTTGCAAAACGCTCTCAGACCAAGTTACTTGCAATCCAAGGTATTACTGTACAGTTCAAATGCTTCACAGAGCAATACAGGACCAGGACAATGTGGGGCATCTTTGCTGGTCCCAGGTACTCCATTCTCCCCATCTGGATTTGGGCCTGAAAGACCAAGGAAAAGTATGGGTGCATGAGGGTAAGTTGTAAGCAAGCATAATTTGTGACATTGCACAACATCATTACTGACGTTGTGGGTGATGGCAGAGCAAAATAGTAGCAGCAAAGTAAATATCAGTAACAAGATTACTCAGTTACTTTAAGCGTGATGGTTACATACTTTGTAAGTGCAGTTTCTTAAATGTTACTTGTTCTGTGAGGAAAGGAAAACGCAGGTCGAGTCTCTTTGCTAAACCCTAGCAAGGGTTAGTTAACTGTAGGACTAGTCTATCTGTCAGAGGACTGGAGAATGGAATTCTAACCTGTTGCTAGGCAAAATCCAGCATTCCCTCCCCTGATACCACTACGTGGTTTGTTCCACTGAAGCCTTCCCCCTGACTTCTCAGAGAAGCTTGGTTTCTGCCTTTGCCCTTTAGTAGACTATAACAGTCATAGAATCATAGAAAAGTAGAGTTGGAAGGGGCCTACAAGGCCATCGAGTCCAACCCCCTGCTCAATGCAGGAATCCAGGTCAAAGCATCCCTGACGGATGGCTGTCCAGCTGCACCTTGAATGCCTCCAGAGTGGGAGAGCCCACAACCTCCCTAGGTAGTTGATTCCATTGTCTTATTGCTCTGACAGTCAGGAAATTTTTCCTGATGTTTAGGTGGAATCCAGGTTCCTGTAACTTGAGCCCATTATTCCGTGTCCTGCAAACTGGGATGATCGAGAAGAGATCTTTGCCCTCCTCTGTGTGACATCCCTTCAAATACTGGAAGAGTGCGATCATGTCTCCCCTCAGTCTCCTCTTCTGAAGGCTAAACATGCCCAGTTCTTTCAGTCTCTCCTCATAGGGCCTTGTTTCCAGTCCCTTTATCATCTTGTTGCCCTCCTCTGAACCCTCTCCAGTTTGTCTATGTCCTTCTTAAAGTGAGGTGCCCAGAACTGGACGCAGTCTATCTTAACCCTTTTCTGGGCAGTCAACTTAAAAACCCTCCCTGCAGAATTGACATCTTCTCATCGCATATTCCAATAGTGGGCACATCTATTAATGTGTCAGCGGAAGCTTCCAATTTCCTGACTTTGTGTAGCTTCAGAACATGAGATAGCCTTAACTCTGGTCTTAAAATGGCAAGTTGTTGGGTTTTGTGTGTGGTGTGTGTTTAATCATTGAATCATCTCCTACATCTTGCACATTGTTAGGTTCTGTTAATAAGCCCCAAAGAGCCCTTTTCATACAATATCATGTTTCCGTCACACATTGATAGCACTTCTCCATCTCCAGAGTCTTATCTTGTAAACACATTATTGCCTGTTAATCCTCTCCCCCCCCCCTCAGTTTTGCATTTGTAAATCTGGAGTGGGGCGAGGGTGTTAAATCACTATTGAACAAATCAAAACAATTATTAACTTGCTGATGTGGGCATTGGGCTAGCATATATATTTGCCTAAAACATTTACAGTGTAAATTAATAATGGCCAAATTTAAAAATAAGACTTCCAGTGAAACATCTTATAATTATCAGTAGTAGGGAGGATGAATAACATACCAACATGAGTACTTGGAAATAGATCAGTGGTACTTTGGCTAGGTTTGTGGTAGCAGATTTACTTGAGAGATTGATTTCTGAGTAATTTCTTCTTTGGTAGCCATTTTTGTCTGTATTTCATTGTTCCGGGAATAGTTTTAAAGATGTCTCTACGTTGCTTATTAGTATCTTTCAAAATACATACTCAACTCATGAAAGAAGCCACTTATAACTGGAGTAGGATGCTAGCTATGGTAATGTAGGCAAGAGCCAAAACAGTAGTTCGTAGTGATGGGAATCGCTGTATCGCAGATGAAACAATAGTAGTTATTTTTCTTGCTTAGTATATTTGATCCAGATGATCACCCAGCATATTCCAAGCCAAGGTTTTGAATGTCTGTTTCATAGTTGGGGTGCCCACTAAGGGTCTTAGACGGTCATTATAGTGATGCTGCATTTAATTTAAGGTTTATATTTGCACAGAGAATTGATTAGAGGACTTATCCCACTATTTCTTGTGTCATACAATTCACAAGAAAATAAGACAGATATCTAGAGTGGCTTCTTGCCAGTGTTGTTTTTTGAGTAAACTCCACACAGAAAAAATCAATTTTTTATTAGCCGCCCAGAACAGATTTATAACTGAAAAGTTGACTTTATTTTCCCTTACAATGGAAAGGGTTCTCCTCCAAAGTTGTTGGGGTTTTGTTTGTTCCTGATGTATTATTTTAATGATTAACTTTATCCATCTTGATAATTTTTCCTGCTTATCTAATCGTGGGTCTTGTAATCCTGTTCCTGGATTTTATTTTGTTCTGGTACTTTAGTTTTATTTGGCATATGGTCAAACAAATAAAATGTATACGGTACTTCATTTCTGGCTTAAATGTATTTTATGTACCATATTTGTTTATTTATATTTTTTACATTTCTATACCACCAATAGCCAAAGCTCTCTGGGTGTTTACCAAAGATAAAACTTTAAAAATAAATATAAAACATATCTGAGCACGGGTGCTCAAGGTGTGACACAGTCTATCCATGGCCAGAGTTGTGGGGTTGGGGGGAGAAGGGGCCTTTACCTCCTCGCTGCTCACTTATTGCAAGGCATGGAAGCAGGCAGAACAGTGATGTGGTAGAACATCACAAGAAACAAAAATATGTGCAAAGAATAGGGATTTCTTTCATTGGCCTTCCATTATCACCCCACAAAAGTAGCCAATTAAATGCAGGTGGGTTTACAATATGAAAAATACTGTTCTGAATTTTAAAAAAAGCCATGAAAGCATTGCCAAGGACAAACCCACTCTTCCACACCATCACCAGTATGGGTAGATAAGCATGTTAGGCTACTATATGGAGGCTACTTTAAATCAAACACCCCGTGGCAGTTTTTACTTGGTTAAGCCAGTTGCGTACGTAAGATTGGGCACAACACAGACTTCTGCCCAACCTTGCCCAAGCTGTTGCCCTCCAGATGTTTTGGGACTACAACCCCAGGGTTCCTGACCATTGACCATGTTGGTAGGGATGGCTCTAAGTTACGGTGCAAATCTTCTGGAGGGCCCCAGGTGGGGAAAGCCCGGGGCCCTCCCCAACCTGGGGTCTAAAGCCAGTGCTGTTTGAAGTAAGCCTGAAATTCTTCAAAGTTCTTTGGCTTTTATAATGCATTTTGCTGGCCTCTCATTTGTTTTATTTCTGTTGTAGGATTTCATTGTCCGCACCCGTGGGGTATTTTGTATAGAAAGGTTGGTATGAATGTAACAGATAAATAAATTCTCTTCTTTTTTTCCTTTTGAAATCTTGTCGAACGGCCTTTGTAAAACACCATTCAACGTACCTCTATTTTTATCTTTTGAAAACAGATGACAGCATTTCTGCAGCAAGTACATCTGATGTCCAAGACCGCCTTTCGGCTCTTGAGCTGAGAGTGCAGCAGCAAGAAGACGAAATCACCGTGCTGAAAGCCGCATTGGCCGATGTACTGAGGCGACTTGCCATCTCTGAAGATCACGTTGCATCTGTGAGAAAATCAGCACCAAGTAAAGGTGAACGCAGCGCACATTTTGCATCCTCCGTTCTTGTAGTGCAGCCTTCCCCAAGCTGGTGCCCTACAGAAGTTTTTGACTACAGCTCCACTCATCCCTGACCACCGCTGTGCTGGCTGGGTCTGATAGGAGTTGTAATTCGTGAAATCTGGACTGGAGAGCACCATGTTGGGGAAGGTTATTGTAAATGCATCAGTGAAGCTTAACTGGCCCTCAGCTTTAGGAATTTTTTTGTCCGTGATCTTAAATGTTTGTATTATAGCGCTGCCAGTGTACATGGCGACTTTCAGAGTTAAGGACAGAAGAAGAGCCCTGCTGGATCAGAGTTCCCACAGTGCCCAACCAGATGCCCATGGGAAGCTTCCAAGGGGGCCACCCTCCTGCTCGTTTCCTCTAGCAACAGGTATTCGGAGGCATGCTGCCATAGGTTAAGATTGGTATTTCTCCCAAGGAGCTCACAGTCCAAGCACATGTCCTAGAATATGGCTGTGACTCTTCTGCAATGCACAGAGATTCTGTGGCAGCTAACCAACAGGTTACTGGCGGGCAAGGTGACGTGGAAGTTCCTTCAAGGGAGAGAGCTCGAAAACCACTAAGGGCGCAATCCTATGCATGTTTAGATGGGGGGGGGGGAGTCCTTGGGGCATGCTGGGAGTTGTAGGACTTTTTCTGTCTGAGCATGCATAGGATTGTGCCCTGGGATAGTTTGTCTGAGATCTTGTTTTGCATGCAGAAGGTCCCAGGTTTAATCCCCGGCATTTCCAGGTAGGGCTGGGAAAGGTTCCTGACTGCAGACAAATGGCGGCGGGGAGTGGTTGAAACCTTGGTGCTCCTGCGGGTGGACTGGGGGGGGAGGAGGGGGGCACCCTACCCTACCCTACCCCACCCCTGATGTGCCCACATCGGGGGTAGCATGGGACTCGGGAGATCCGGGTTCTAGTCCCCGCTCGGCATAATACTCACTGGGTGACTTTGGGCCAGTCACTGACTCTCAGCCCAACCTACCTCACAGGGTTGTTGTGGGGATAAAATGGAGGAGGAGGAGGAGGAGGAGGAGAAGGATTATGTAAGCCGCCTTGGGTTCCTTGCAGGAAAAAAGGTGGGGTATAAGTATAATAAATAAAATAAAATGTGTGGCTTATCATGTCATGTGAACCCTCCCACTGAGTTAGATGGACAAATAGTCTGACCAGGTATATGGGAGCTTTCCATGTTCCTATATCTTCAGCAGCACCCATGTCAAGAGAATAGCTCATAAACTCAGTTCTCTACTACTGAGCTATTTTATTATAATTTATTTATTTATTTATTATATTTATACCCCACCTTTTTTCCTTCAAGGAACCCAAGGCAGCTTACATAATCCTCCTCCTCCTCTCCACTTTATCCTCACAACAACCCTGTGAGGTAGGTTAGGCTGAGAGTCAGTGACTGTCCCAAAGTCACCCAGTGAGTTTCATGGCCGAGCGGGGACTAGAACCCGGATCTCCGGAGTCCCAGTCCAGCACTCTCACCACTACGCCACACTGGCTCCCCTCCCCTCCCCTCCCCTCCCCTCCCCATATCATCATGAGAATGTTTGCGATGAAGGGAAGAGGGAGAAGTTGAATGGTAAAATGCAGTTTGCAGTGTTACATTAAAGAGGCAACTTTCTTTTGCCACAAATTAGCAATGGATAAGAAATGTTGTGCAGCCGACATACTAAGAAAAAAAGTCATTGGTCATATTCCACAGTGTGTATCGATCGTCACCTATGGAAATAGAAAATAGCTCTTCACAGAAAGGGTTTAATAGCACCAAGAAAGGTATACCACAAGCAGAGCTGCTTGTTCCTTCTTACCACTTGTTTGGGTTATGCGTCAGACTACTCTTATCAGGAAATTAAGGAGATACTTTGTAGGGGGGGGGGAATCAAGTGCATATTTGGGCAAGGTGTAAACCATCCCCACAACCACACTGTTAGATAATGTAGAAATCTCTCTGCTCCCTACAGATATTGCTATTCAAAATATGGTCAAAATGTAATAAATAAATAAATAAGGAAGGGGGAATGTAAGTAATTTTTACTCAGCTCAATAATAAACATTTGAAAGTTTTAAAACAACTGGAAATTTGCAATAAATTGCACAGATCAATCTTCTGTAATTAAGGGATGGACTTTTTACTTCCTGCCAAGTGTAAAACCAGGTTTGCACATAATGCCAAGCCATCGTTTATTTAACCCATGGGTTGTCATGTGCGAACCCAGCCAAGTTAACAAACCAGAGTTTGTAAACCATGAATTACTCAGAAAGAGAACCCATGGTTTCTTGTTGGGTTGTCAATTCTAGCTTGTTTAAAACATGGGTTGTCGTTATGTGTAAACCCGGAACCATGAGTTGTTCACAAGTTGTTTCACTGGGCAACAGAGCGGTGGGGAAGAATGGTAACAAGAAACCTAGCTGTTCTACAAGCCAGTACTACAGCACCGCTACAGCATTTGGAATACAGTGAGAGAGTGGGCAAAGGAGGAAGGAAACAACCCCAGGATTGAGAAAACAAACCACGGTGTGTTCAATCATCTGCCAGACAAACCCTGGGTAGGGCAAGAAACCCTGGGTTAACCATGGGAGAAATAAACCATTGCTTAGCGTTATGTGCGAATCAAATGTAAGTATTAAAACAAAATTTGTATGGTTCCCCAATCCTGCACTTCTAGCTTAAGGAGATGAAGCGCAGATTATTTTTATCCATCGATCTTCCTTTACTTGACATCTGGATTATACCTTTATTCATTTATTTCAGTTACCTATATCCTGCCTTTCATGGTACACAAACCTTCCGAGGTGACTTACCAGTAACATCAAAATATTTTTATTTTATTTATTACATTTCTCATCCACCCAATAACTAATCTTCTCTGGGCAATGACAAACAAAAATACATTAACAAAATCACAATAAACAATATTCACATTATATATGTATTTGTTGATTGATATTAAAACATTTCAATCCCATTCTTCTGGTACAAAATGCTTACAACATTTAAACATTACAGTTTTGTAACAACGACAATATAATGCAAAGGAGGCAGGTTGAGCAGTTAAAACCAAAACATCAAGAATTCTTAGACACATACAAGAAGAAAGCTTGCCAGAATAATGCAGACTTCAGCAACCAGTGGGAAACAGCTAGGAAGGGGGCCACTTCATTCAGTAAGACATTCTACAGTCTTGGTGCAGCCACTAAGAAGGCCCTCTTCCTCATCCCACTCAAATGTGCTTCCACCCTAGATGGGACACAGAGAAGGGCCTCTCCTTCGGATCTTAGGGAATGGTCAGGTTGATCTGGAATGAGGGCTTTAAAGGTGATCATCAACACTTTGAATTGTACCTGGAAGCATATAAAAAGTCACCAAGATCTTTCCCACAGGGTAACAAATACTTCTTACATGTTAACTTATATTCCCCTATTTCTCTTTCCCTACCATAAAGCATTGGGGTGGTTTAAATGCACTCATACCCCAAAAGAAGCACACAAACTCAGCCAGTAAGCATAAAAACAAAAGCTAATCAGAAGATCACAGTTATTCGACAGTAAGGGTGCAATCCTATGCCTGTTTTGACAGAAGAAAAGCATAGGTGGCTGGGGAATGCTGGGAGCTGTAGGACTTTCTTCTGTCAATTGCACCCTAAGGCTATTAGAGGCACTTCAGACATTCAGCCACTTGCGTAGTGCCCAGTTCATATCACATCACAGTGCCACCGCGGATAGCTTGTCCTGATACATCTCTTTCCCGCCACATCAGGTGGAGGAGGGATTTGGGCAGCAGTGCACTTATTCCATGCCACGTCCATTATCCATGCAATATCTGTTTTGTTGTATAACCAACCAGCTTGCTGCTCCTGACTTCATGGCACTCTAAAATGTGCGTTTTCTTTGAAGATGTACTTCTGAATAAACCACCTTTTTTCTCGCTGCAGCTGTATTTTAGCTTAGCCAAATGAGCATGACAGCTAGCAGTGGTAGCAGAAAAGGAAATAGCACTTGCTAGAGTTCCAGTAAAGAGAGCTTTTTTCTTTTCTTTTCAGAAGGTGCATTTCTAGGAGAGACACTACTGAGAATAGTGTGTGTGTGTGTGTGTGTGAGAGAGAGAGAGAGAGAGAGAGGGGGGGGGGGGGGGCGGGCGGGCGGGGAGGAGAGCAAGAGCACACTCTTTGGGCTTTCTCACTCAACCCGGTCTATCTAATTAAAGAGCCTGCAAATATTTAAGAGGCTAAGACTTTGACATGGCAAGAATCTGATATAGACAGTGAAAAGGAGTGAGATGTCATCCACCAAAGTCTAGGGGGTTTAATAAAATGTCCTGTGTGATTTTTAAGATTTGCTTGCCTTTTTGACCTTCTTGCCTAATTGTTTTTTTTTAATTAGTAACATCTCTCAAAGAAGCCAGTTACACATGTGTAGAATGTAGTGCACGTACACACACACACACACACACACACACACACACAGAGTTACATTTGCCATGTAGAGTATACTATTGTCAGGGCTTTTTTTCTGGTGGAACTCACCGGAACTGAGTTCCAGCACCTTTTCTTCTATTAATTGCATTACAATTTAATCGCCATCTACTCCCGAGGAAATGTAATCCAAGAGTTCCGGTACCTTTTTCTCCAGAAAAAAAGCACTGACTATTGTATTGATTTAATTTTATTTTTTTAAAAAATAGTTTCCATGACTTACAGTAATACCTTGGATTGAGAGCATAATTCGTTCCGGAAACGTGCTTGTAATCCAAAACACTCATATCAAACACTCATACAGCTGCAGCGAGTCTCTGGTGGGCGTGAGCGGGGCCAATTTTGGCCCGCTACACCCGTTCGAGGCGAGCGGTTACTTGTCTTGCAAGACCTTGCTTGTTTATCAAGTCAAAAGTTTTTGCTTGTCTTGCAAAATGCTCTCAGACCAAGTTACTTGCAATCCAAGGTATTCCTTTCATTCTTAGTAAAAGCACCAAAGTCTTGTGGTATCTTAAAGGATGAACAAATTCATGAGTCTTTCGTGGAAATTCATTCTTAGTGTTTGGCTTATCCATTTACATCTCAGTGCTGCAAGGAATTAGAGGTAGATAATTCTAGGTTATGCTTGCTTGGCTTTACCTGATCTTAAAATAACACACCACAAAACACCCTCACCCCCCCCCCACTACACTTCCTTTCCTTTCTAGAACTGGCAGCATTCCAGGATAACTGCTGAACTATGAGCACTCGATCTACTAGGAAGGGGTAGCCTTGCGGCAGGGTACGTGTTTTGCACACAGAAGGCCCCAGGTTCAATCCCTGGCATCTCCAATGAAAGGTGCAATCCGATGCATGCTTGGACAGAAAAAAGGCCTACCATTCCCAGCATGCCTCAGCCATTGTAGGCCTTTTTTTTCTGTCTAAACATGCATCGGATTGTGCCCTAAAAGCCCTAAATCAGCCAGCCGATTATGGAAAAGAAGCCTGAGACCCTAGAGAACTGCTGCCAATCAGAATATTCAGTACTGGGGTAGATAAACAAACAGTAAGGCAGCTTATGGAAATATTTTGCTCTGGGAGAATATCCTGTTCACCCAACCTTGCAAATAAGTCTACAGAAATTACTAGACTTCAAACACTTTAAAAAAAAAACCCCAAAAAAACCCTAGGTGTCCTTGCCCGCACATGTAACTATTTGTTAATTACTTGTGGCATTTTGGCAACCTAAAACCACTTTCTTCCATTTTTAAAAAAAATATTTTTGAAGCAGCCTTGACTGGTTTCCTGGAGGAGATTCTTATGTGGCACACCCAACCATGCAATTGTGACATTTATTTAAAAACCCACCGAGGGGTGTATGGTCCAGGGCTGTAGAGGGGGGGGGGTGTATTCTCTCTGGAGAACCATATTAAACACACACGAAGGGCAGTGCTTGGGAAATGTCCTGGAATATGGGTTGTATCCCTTTCCTCGGGCATACCATCGCTCTCCATGGCTAGTCGGTTATGTGGCCTGACAGATGGTGTTGGTTTGTATGGTGTGACAGGGACTAACTCTTGTTCATGGGCTGCAGAAATGGTGAGCGGTTTGCTTGATTCCTGAAATCATAGCTGCCCCTGTTACCTTGACATTTCCTATCACCAGTGTTCAGTTTTGAGCATTCTGGGTTACTTTAAGGAACCAGAACATCTAGTCTTCCTGTGGGTTCTTTTGAATGGACACGGATAACCCGAAAGAACCACACTGTTTCTTTTAAGGAATGCTTCACAAGAGTGCTGGAGGTCAGTGCTAACGTTGGGTAGTATACAAAAGTGCAATGAACTGAAGCTGGATAGAGAGATGTAACTTTCTACTCGTCGGTGTAGTTTGACAGTGCTACAAAAACAGAGGCTGTAGGTAGGGATGTATGAATCAGCAACAATCAATCTCGTCACGGTCCTCCGAATTCCACCTTGAAGCTCGTTCTAACTCATCTCCCTTATCAGATTGCGAGGCTTGTTTTCTGCACAAAAAATTATGCATATTTTCATATGCATTTTTCCAAATGTACACATCAGTTATGTGCATTTTAATGAACACCTTTTCTCCCGTTGATTCAAATGTGTTTGTGCAAATTTTTCAAAAGTACTCATTTTTTCATGCTGATTTTTCAAGCGTGTACACCATTTTTGTTGTTGTTGTTCCACGAATTGCACTGTGAGCTCAAAAATGTACAGGGTTCAACAGCAGATTGTGTTTGGGCCCACGTTTGGCTCCAGAAGGTGCAACCTGGGTAAATTCTGGTCAAAAACAAACTGAAACAAAATTTAGGGGTGGGTGATCCGCCCACCACCTGACTTGTGGCACGCTCTGTGAGCGCTGCTGTGCGAGCTGAGCCGGGCCGAAAGCGAGCACCAGCTGAGCCGGGCCGAAAGCGAGCGCCAGCTGAGGCACTCGCTGGACTTCCGGGTTCCTGGCGCTACGTTGTTTATGTAGAAAATGTAAGATACGTTAAAAATGGCCGTGATTTGCATAACTTGCGCAAATGACAGCCGTTTTTAATGTATCTTACGCCATTTTCTATGTAAACAACATAGCGCCGGGAACCCAGAAATCACTTCCCCTGCCTGGCTCACGAGAACGCGAGTCGAGCCGGGAAAGCAGGTAGGGTGAGTGGAGCTCGGGGGGTTGAGCCCGGCGAGATCGCCGACTTCCACCCCACCCCCCAGTCGAGCTCCGCACAGATCCCTATTTCTCATACAGTCCTAGCTGTAACAGGAAAGGTCAAAACACTTAAATTCAAAAAGAAAGATACATAATAGGAGTGAAGTGATTCAATGTGCATCTTAGAAACAAATGTAAACTTGGGTTGCATTCCTGTGCACGCTTACCTGACAGAATGCTCTGCTTCAATGTAGTGGAACATACCTCTGAGTCAAGAAGGCTGAACCTTTGACTTGATGCAAGATGGATGCAGCATTATTTCCGTCACTCGAATATATATAACTTTTGATCTATACACTGATGCAATTAGTGTCAAAATTGCTGCTAAACGAGCTTATCACGGTGACATGCATGACATTTGTATTACTTTGCATGGCTACTGTTGCATTTACAAGATTATATAACTTTGGGTTAAGAATTCCCAGATATTATGTAGTTAGAACGTTAATGAACAAACTCAAATATCTCTGGTAGTTCAGGAGTTAATCTGTTGTGGGGTAACGTAAAAGCAAACATGTGGTTATTCAAAAGCACTTTGCATATTGTTTAATGTAGGCCAACAGAAATGAAAATAATGAGTTGGCTGAAGATTATAATGCCACTCGGAAAATGCATTTGAGGAAGTAAGATGATATTATAAGAGGATTCGTGACAAGTGCATGAAGCAAGATTGCCTTTATAAAAGCAAGTTTGTTGTTTTAAGAGCCATTAGCAGCATTCTAATGCCTTTATTATTGGCAGCGGCCTCACAGAAATTCTTATTCCAAAGTACAAAAGCATAATAATGTTTTGGCCATTAGTTACAGCAACACCAGACTCCTTTCAGGGCTTAAGAATCATATGGCTAATGTTAAGTAATACTGCAAATACGGGGGACAGGCTGCTAAGCATTGTAGGCTTCAATAAAAATCTATTGTATGCTTAAGGCCAAAAGCTAATCTGTTGTTTATTTTAAATTTCAATCGCATTTCCATGAATATTTTTGTGGCAAAGCCACCAGTGTTGGTCATGCTATATTCTGTGGCCACCGTCCTCCATGAGCGCCATTGCTCTGGCTACCAGTGTGGCGTAGTGGTGAGAGTGTTGGACTGGGACTCAGGAGATCCGGGTTCTAGTCCCCACTCGGCCATGAAACCCACTGGGTGACTTTGGGCCAGTCACTGACTCAGCCTAACCTACCTCACAGGGTTGTTGTGAGGATAAAATGGAGAGGAGGGAGGAGGATTATGTAAGCCGCCTTGGGTTCCTTGGAGGAAAAAAGGCGGGGTGTATAAATATAATAAATAAATAAATACTTACAGTAGCAACACAAACCAGAGTTGGGAGCTGCTTGTCTAGCTTTATTTTCCATCGGCTCAGCTTTTCTGCCTATGGAGTCAGCTTGCACCATAGAGACAGAACTATGGCTGTATCTACAGCTTGTCAAGTCAGATATCATGCCAACCATAGTTAAGCTTCCTTGGCCATGCTGTGGCATGATTTCGGAATGATGCCTAAAGGAAAACGTAGGTTAGTTTGTAGGACTGCTTAAAACCAGCGTGCTATAGTGACAGAGTAGAAGAAATATAATTCCTATGGCCAGCAACACTCATAGGAAGCCTTCAGAAGAGCAGAATTCCATGAGAGAACTGACATTCTCTATTGGATCCATCTGCTATTCTGATTGGAATTCTGAAAAAGTCATAGTAAATGAAGGATTTGTCTTCAGAAGCAGCACAGCTGCAAAACTTACTTTGAAGCAAACTCCTTTTCAACAAACCGAACATCTTTGTGAAGCTTGGGTTGTCTTATGTAGAAACTAACTGTATTTGAAGAAAACTACAGGATTTAAAAACTGAATTTGTCACAAATGAAATGAAGATTTCCTGGCAAAATATTTTAAACCAAAGAACATCACTTCAGTTATTGCTGCGGATTTGTCAATAATGTATGTGAATTAAATTGTCACAAGTATTGTAATTAGGAAAGCTATTTGAAGATTCTGAATCGGTTGTAGCTGTTATAATATGTTCTTTATAAGTTGAAAACATTGCAACCAGTTTAAATGTTGGATTGAAAATACGTTAAAAAATCGAAAGCAGAAATCTTTTATAGAACATTAAGCTTGGGGTGGGGGTGATTGCAGAAAGCTGTCTGGCGAATCACTAGGTTGGTCTTGGCCGGCAGTATTTCGGAATGATTCATGCATGATTAGCCAGTTATCCAAGGCCAGACTGGGCATCTTAATGGTCTGGCCACCATTCAAGCTCCCAATGTGGCTGAATGTATTGGCTAGGCATGTCATTGATTGAACATTGCGGAGGCAGTGGAGGGTGTCCCCTGCCTGTGATTGGCTTTGAAGCTGAAGGTTATCCTCATATATATTCCAGGAAGCTTACCCATAAAGCCCTATTGCCACTACCTGGAGCAAATTGTCAACAAACCATTTTTATTTATTTAACAATATTTATGAATCACTTACATTGAAGAAATTTCTAAGAGATATATAAAAACAAGACAATATTACCTTTCTGGGAATGCCTATTGAAAAAGGTGACTGGGTTCAGACAACACGATAACCTACCCTCAGGGGCTGAGTATGGGTTGAATGTGGGTGGTTGTTGAAATATGGGTTTTTGTGTTGTCTGAACCCAGTTGTGCTAACAAGCCATGGCTTGTTAACCATGAACAACCCATGAAGAGAACCCATGGTTTGTTGTTGGGTTGTGAACTGCAGGTTGTTCACCATGGTTGGTTATCTCAGCCGGGTTCAGACAACACGATAATCCACAGTCCAACAACAATCCACGGTTCAACAACTCACACTCAGCCCATACTCAACCCTTGAGTGTGGGTTATTGTGTTGTCTGAACCCAGTTTGTATGTTTGCAGCAGCTGCTGAAAGTCCAGAAGGGTTGGCGCCTGCCTAATTTGTAGTGGTAGGGAGTTCCAGAGAGTGAGTGCTATTATACTAAAGGCCCTGTTCCAAGACATGCTATACTGGACCTCCCAAAAAAACACAAATAAATCTACTGATTAGTACAGCAGCCAAGCAGGCTGGTAGGAGATCAGGCTGTCACTGCATATTCTGGTCTTGAATTGTTTAGGGCTTTGTTAAACAAGTACCAAAACCTCACCATGGCCCAGCATGACAATTTAGAAGTACAAGAAGTGAAACAGTGAACTTCACAAGTCAAATAATGGCACATTTCTGAAAATAAAAAAAAACTTGATCTATATTATTGTTTGCCTAAGTCAACACACTGTGTTGCCCTGTGCTAATAATTGTATAGTCTTATTCTGCCTACCAGTTTCCTGAGGGCATGCAAATCTGCATATACAAACCAGAAACCTACATTTCCTGTTTTGTTTCTTCATTTTCAGCAGTAGCTTTAAAAGAGGTTAGTGTGCTCTGTAACATATTCAGCTGGGACAGTAAAAGGCACAAACAAATAAATATGATGAAGTACTAAGCTCAGTTTTACTTCTTCATTTGCACTGATGATTTCAGATCTTGGTTTCTATCCAATGCTGGGAGGACTCAAAGTCTGTGTTTTAAGAATGATTTGTCAGTGTTTGGTGCTGTCGTGTCTTGTTACTCTTGTGCTGAAGTAATTTTAATTCATCTGTCTTCACCCTCTGTTTGTAACTACATTTGTCTGGCACCTTGAAGCACAAAAGCCTAGAATATTAATACTTACCAGTGTGGCGTAGTGGTGAGAGTGTTGGACTGGACTCAGGAGATCCGGGTTCTAGTCCCCACTCGGCCATGAAACTCACTGGGTGACTTTGGGCCAGTCACTGCCTCTCAGCCTAACCTACCTCACAGGGTGTTGTGAGGATAAAATGGAGAGGAGGAAGATTATGTAAGCTGCCTTGAGTTCCTTGGCAGGAAAAAAGGTGGGGTATAATGTAATAAATAAATAAATAAATACTGTTTTCATCTTATTTTTCATGTCTATTCTTTATGTATTCCAGTCTCCATGCAGAAAACCCCTCCAAAGTTGGTGGATAAGTTATACACACGTACAGTCCTTCTCTCGGCTCACCTTTGGTCTCTATGACAGAGGGTGCCCAGTTATTAATTTTACACCCATTGATTTTCCATTATTCTGTCCATAGCTGGCTTTTCTCGACCTGTCTCATCATTCTTGTTTGTTTGTTTTTAAAATTTATTTATTCAATTTGTACCCTGCCTTTCCATCATGAAATTGGTGCTCAAGGTGGCTAACAGTTGTAGGACCTTTAAAAAGAAGATAAAAACTTGCTTAAAATGCTACTAAACAAATACATTAAAACACAATAGAATAAAACAAATAGAATTACGGAATAAAAACAGCACCCAGCCCAACAGACAGCTTACAAGCTGAAGGTCTGCTTGAACAGAAATGTCTTTGCCTGCTGGCGGAAGGACAACAGAGAGGGAGCCAAGCTAGCCTTCCTCGGCAGGAAGTTCCACAACCTGGGAGCAGCCACGGAGAAGGCCTGTTCTCATGTCACGATCAAATGTGGCTCTGAAAGCGGAAAGAGAAGGCCTCTCCCAAAGATCTTCAAACCCAGGCAGGCTTGTATGAGAAAAGGCAGATTTCCAGGTACTGTAGAATTAAACATTCTCTCAATGTTTCCATGAGAATTCTCTCCTCTGGTTTCCCTCCCTCTGTTGGGGTTCTCAGGAATCTGATCTTGGCCTTCTGCTCTTCTCTCTTCTCTCTCTCCACACATTGTCCCTGGGTGACCTCATCAAATCCTACCACTTTCAGAGCACCTACGTGCAGATGACACCCAGCTCTTATCTCTGTACCCTCTCACTCCAATCCCACCTCTCCAGCTGCCTCTCCAATATTTCTGCTTGGATGCTTCATTGCCATCTCAAACTCAGTATGTCCAAGGCCAAACTTTTTAATTTTTCCTGCCAGGCCCTACATATGATTTTCTTATCCATTGACAACATTACCATCCTCCCTATTGAATACACATGTAGCCTTGTCTTTGTCTTCTCTCTCACACCTTTTTCCCATATATTGAGTCAATGCCAAGTCATGGCACTTCTCCCTTTACAAAATGGTAAAATATGGTCCTCCTTCTCTGCCCTCTTGGCCAAAACTCTGGTCCCTGCTCTGATGCTCTCTTGCCTTGATTGCTGCAGTCTTCTTCTTTCTGGTCTTATATTGCCTCTGCTTGGTCCCTTCACAGCTATCCAGAACTCTGCTGGTAAAATCATGGACCTCTCTTATCTCTCAGATCATGTGATGTCCGTCCTTAAATCCACACACTGGCTTCCTGTCTGACACACAAATCTACTTGACCTTAACCTTCAAAGCCCTCCATGACCTTGGCTCTTATATACAGCCCTGCCTGGGATCTTTTCTCCTCCGGCTCCACTGCCCATTGCAATCTGCAGTTCTCCTGCTTCCTCAAAGACTCCACCCTTCTCCCTTGCTGCCCTGTATGCTTGGAACTGCCTCTGAAAACACCTGTGTGATGCCACCTATGTATCTGAAATTATTTCTAGGCCACCTTTAAGGGTGGAACACCCCCCTTTTTCCGTGAGCCTTTGACTCAATCTAGTTCTGATGACCTACTGTAACAGCCTGTAACTAAGCCCAGGTATGTGTAACTGAAACAATACTTCCCTGCCTCCACTGCCCTCCTCTACTTCTGCTGTTTCTCCTGTGTTGAATTAAAGATTGTAAGCTCCTCAGGACAGGGACCTGCTCTCCTTTTACTTTCTAAAATTCCAGGCCCTCTGATGGTGCTATATAAAAGTAATGATGGGAATTTTATGGCAACTTGCAATAAATAAGGTCCTGCCTTATTTACACATTTTCTTATGTGTTCTCTCTCCTTTGTTCTGCCATAAAACATGGGTTGGTTCCCTGTATCGGCTTCTAGAGATAGTGGCTTGTATGGCAGTGACTGAGATGTGCCTTTAGGTTTCTAAACTTGCAATTAGATTAAACCAGAAGGTGACCTCTTAACAGGCATGTTAACTCTGTCCTTGTTTGTGTGAACCTTTTATGTAGCACTCACTCTTAAATAGATTATTTTCACATGATAGTTTCCAGGCATCCCTCTATTGTCCTAGCCATAGATATAAGGTTATGCCGAAAGGGACTCACCTCTGGAGAATAATGTCCAGTGCTGTTTTAGGTGATAAGATTGTAGCTACCAAAGGGTAAATGTGGCAATTACTCATTGAATGAAGCAACCCATAGGCAAAATGCCATGTTTGCTCATTGTTCAGTGAGTTAGACTAAGAACTCAAGCCTACAATATAGTAGGCAACTTCTCTAGTCCATGTCTGATCACATTTTATTTATTATTATTTTGAATGAAGCAAAATGAAGCATAGCCCTGAGTTCTAGAGCGGAGTCTCATGATCTTGGGACTCTGAGCTGGACTGGATCAGCACCCCAGATGAGTTTCTACCCTCACCTTGTGATATTTGTGAACCCTCAGTAATAATAAGTGAATTTCCTTGCCCTCATTAGCAGCCAACATTGAATCATAGAATCCTAGAAAAGTAGAGTTGGAAGGGGCCTACAAGGCCATCGAGTCCAACCCCCTGCACAATGCAGGAATCCAGGTCAAAGCATCCCTGACAGATGGCTGTCCAGCTGCACCTTGAATGCCTCCAGAGTGGGGAGCCCACCACCTCCCTAGGTAGTTGGTTCCATTGTCTTATTGCTCTTGACACTGAGCATATGTGGGTGGGGTGAGATGGACTAGCAGCATGATGAAGCCACTTCATAGACTTTACTGCAGGGGTGGGCAATACATGTCCTGTGGGC
>JAHFWL010001311.1:0-68673 GCA_021292165.1 Shinisaurus crocodilurus | reverse complement strand
CTCGTGCTGATCGACCCCCCTGCCCCCCCGCCGCTGGACCCCCCTGCCGCCGCGGACCCCCCTCCCCCCCCGCCGCTTCGCCGGACCCACCCCCCCACCCCAGCCGCTGCCGCCGGACCCCCCCATCCACCGCCACTGCCGCCAGGACCCCCCCGCTGCTACCTGGTCTGCGCGCCACTGCCGCCGCCGCCGGAGCCACTGCTCCGGCGCGCTGGACCCCCACCCACACTCTGTTTTGGCGGGAGGAACCAGGGCAACAGGGCTTAAACAGCCCTGTTGCCCTGGTTTCCCCAGCCAAAAACAGAGCACGGGGATCCAGCCAGGACCGGTGCAAGGCAGTTTGGTGCCCTAGGCAAGATCAGATATTTAGCACCCCCCCTTCCCACTTGAGAGCGCTGTATTTTTTTTCAAGCCGTTTCTGGCATCCCCTTTAGCCCTGCACCCTAGGCGGCTGCCTAGTTGGCCTAATGGTAGCACCAGCCCTGGGTCCAGCGCAACGGAGCAGGGTCCATCGCATCACTTCCTCCGCGCCGGAAGTGACTTGACGGGACCCATCGGACAAGGAGGAAGGCTCTCCACTCTGCAGAGAGCCCAAGTAAAGCCCGCACGTGTGGCCGAGCAGCCCGTCGGACGTGAGCAGGCCCAGTTCGGGCCTTGCTCCTGTCTGACGGGCTGCTTGGCTACATCCCTAGCTAAGTACAGGAGGCCACCAGCATGGTTAGAGAGCAGTGTCAAGGAAGCTATTAGAGAAAAGAAGGCTTCCTTCAGAAAATGGAAGTCTTGCCTAAATGAGGAAAACAAAAGGGAGCACAAGTTTGCACAAAGGAGATGCAAGCAGACAATAAGAGATGCAAAGAAGCATTTTGAGCAGCATTTTGCTGACAACATCAAGGCCAACAATAAAGAATTCTTTAAATATATCAGAAGCAGGAAACCAGCGAGGGAGGTAGTTGGACCACTGGACAATAATGGAATTAAAGGAGTACTAAAGGAGGATAAGGAGATTGTGGAGAAGCTGAATGAATTCTTTTCATCTGTCTTCACTGCAGAAGATACAGGACAGATGCCTGTCTGAACAGATGTTTTCAGGAGGGGAGTCTGAAGAATTGAGGCAAATAGTGGTGACAAAGATGAAGTTCTCAACCTTATTGACAAATTGAAAGTCAATAAATCACTGGGCCCAGATGGTACCCATCTGAGAGTTCTTAAAGAATTCAAATATGAAATTGAAATTCTAACAGAAATATGTAATATGTCCCTAAGATCAGTCTCTGCACCAGAGGACTGGAGAATGGCCAATGTAACACCAATTTTTAAAAAAGGATCCAGGGGGATCCAGGAAATTACAGTCCAATGTAAGCAAGTGTTAAGTAATGCACGCTGGGGCAAAAAATCGCAACTTAAAGTATAATCTGATGGGATCTGAGCTAGCGGTAAACTGACCAAGAAAGACATCTTGGGGTTGTGGTGGACAGCTCAGTGAATATGTCGACCCAGTGTGCAGCTGCTGTGAAAAAGGCAACTCCATGTTAGGTCATAATTAGGAAGTGAATTGAAAATAAAACTGCTAAGATCATACTCCCCTTATACAATCTTATGGTGCAAACAGCACTTAGAATACTGTGTACAGTTCTGGTCACCACACCTAAAATGGACATTGCAGAGTTGGAAAAAGTGCAGAAAAGGGCAACTAAAATGATCAAGGGGCTGGAGCAACTCCCCTATGAGGAACAGTTACAGCAGCTGGGATTGTTTAGTTTAGATAAAAAGTGAGGAAGGGGAGACATGATAGAAGTGTACAAAATTATGCATGGTGAGGAGAAAGTGGAAAGAGTAATTTTTCTCCCTCTCTCATAATACTAGAACCCAGGGTCATCCCATGAAGCTGATTGGTGGGAGATTCAGGACAGATAAAAGAAATTATTTCTTCACATAGTACATAGTTAAACTATGGAATTCACTTCCACAAGATGTAGTGATGGTGACCAATTTGGAGGGCTTTAAAGGGGGATTGGACAAATTCATGGAGGAGAAGGCTATCAATGGCTACTAGTCCTGATTGGCTATATGCTTCCTCCAGTATCAGAGGCAGTATGCCTATGTGCTCCAGTTGCTGGGGAACATGGGTGGGAGGGTGCTGTTGCACTCATGTCCTGCTTGTGGGATCCCGTGGGCAGCTGGCTGGCCACTGTGTGAACAGAATGCTGGACTAGATGAGCCCTTGGTCTGATCCAGCATGGCTCTTCTTATGTTCACTTGGAGAACACATAAATTGGGCCAAAGTGGTGAGAAATCACAGTGGGAAAGCAATCCCCAAGATATATATGTCAGTTTTAGCTATTCAGTCCCACCCAACTTTTGCCCACTTAGGATATATATAGGCCACAGGCCTGTGTGTGTGTGTGTGTGTGTGTGTGTGTGTGTGTGTGTGTGTGTTTGTGCGTGTACACACACACACACACACACACGCCTGTGGCTTATGCTGGCTCAGCTTGTCTGAGTGTGGAAAGCTAAGCAGGGTCAGGCCTGGTTATTACTTGGATGGGAGACCCCTCCTCTAGTTTCCTGCATTGAGTAGGGGGTTGGACGATAGCCTTGTAGGCTCCTTCCAACTCTGTGATCTATGAAATCTATGAAATATATATTTCTGTTAGGGGGGGAAATACCAATCACCTCTCTTGTGCATTTTGTGTGCATTTCTGTTTTATAGTGCATAAATTACCTTGGAGAAAATTGGATAGTTGAAGCTAACATAAATATTGATTGAATGATAGAAATTCAACCACACTGTTCACAGTGCCACAAGAAATTTGTTTATCATGTTGGACAAAATAGCTTTCTATTGGTGCAGAGTAAGAAGAGAAGATGAGAAACTGGTGTGCCTTAACCACTGATAGGCAGACTTTGACATGAAATGCCAATTAGACGATGGACAGGATTTTTGTGCCCTTGACCATGCAAGTTAGAAGTGTGAACTTATATAGTAAGTAAATAATGCCACATGATGGTTTGAAGAAAAAATAGCAGAGAAAACAATGGCAAAGTTACATAAAAGTTAGTGCATTTTAATCAGAATATGGTAACACATATCTGTACTCTGTTTTCAGTAGGGGCTGGACCTTTTCACTGGAACTTGCTTGCATTTGGCTCAGCACAACTATCTCTTACATTGCTGGGTAGTGATGGGGAAGAAATTTATTCAGGGCGCAATCCTATGGCTGCTTGTCAGAGTCTAGATGGCCATAGGAGAAGCTGGAGTCCCAGCTCAGACCTTGGAAGCACGCTCCGAGGTCAGAGCTGGGACTCCGACTTCAGAGCACCCACCCTCCACCCTCACAGCTGATACATAAAGAACCATGCCAGCTGTGGCTCCAAGGTCTGAAGACCAACCTTGGAGACAGCATTCTGTGGGCATTCCAGAGCATGGGGAGGGAAGGAGAAAGGCTCTACCAGCATATGATGTATCTCTCTATTTCTACATTTCTCCTCACACACCAGGGCAAAAGACTTAGACAGCCAAAATCAGCCATCTACATCTTTTGCTGGGTGGGAAGGGCACAGAGAAGACCTTCGCCTCCATGGTCCTTCCGCCCTCCATTGGATGCCCATAATCCTCTGAGTTCAGAGGGTTATTTTTATGGGCAGCCACATTGGATTGTGCTGCCCATGTGCATTTTCAAAATACTACATGAACTAACACAGTTATTCTTCAAAATTTTCACTTCTCCAAATTTTGCAATGGAGTCCTCCAATCAAAAGCTGCATACAAAAATGTGTATATTAGGGTAAATAACATTAAAAATCCATTATATTAGGAAAATTGCTTGCAAAAAATTGTGTATATTAGGCAAAAAATGCATACAAAAATGAATGCATTAGGAGAAATGTGCTAAAATGCATATGATTTTTATGCAAATGTATTTTTTTTAAAATCTCAACAAAATCTCAAGATGAAAAAAAAGCGGGTTATTGCACCCACGTTCGATTCTGCTTTAGACTTGGCGCACTTCCCCTGCACATTCCATGAAATAGTTTCATGGAACCATATGCCCAAATATTTGAAGGTGTTCACTTGCTCAATTCTAGAGCCTCCCATAAACCATGATAGTCTGACCTTACGCTTAGAAAAGACCAACACTTTGGACTTCCTGTGGTTAATTATGAAGAGCTTTTCAGTACAATAAGCAGAAAAACCACACAACAATCTCTTGAGGCCCAGCCTGGTCTGTGAAATCAAAACAGCGTCATCTGCGTACTGCAGCAGAGAAATTTTCATGGAACCGATCTTAGGTGGATGGGAGGGCAATGGCTGCAGCATTTGCGGAAGATCTGCTAAATATAGATTGAACAAAATAGGGGCCAGCACACAACCTTGTTTAACACCACGAGACATTTCGATTTCACTAGTAAGAAGGCCTTGTGAATTACAACGAACTTGTACAGAAGTGTTAAAATGCAGGGACTGAATCAAAAATAGAAGTCTTTTGTCAATGGAGAGATGATCAAGTTTATGCCAGAGATGTGTACGGGGTATAGAGTCAAATGCAGATTTTAAATCAATAAAGGCTGTGAATAATTTGCCGCCTTTAGGGGAAGAATATTTGTAAGCCAAGTGGGCCAAGACCAGGCAGTGATCAAGGGTAGAGGACCCAGATTTAAAACCAATCTGCTCTTTTCCCATCAGGTCATGCTCGTTTATCCAAGCCTTCAATTTTAGGCCTAGGTAACTGGCATAGACCTTCCCTACTATTGATAGTAGACTAATGGGCCAATAGTTAGATGGATCCGCTCTAGAGCCCTGTTTGTAGATTGGAATAATATAGGCTTTCAGCCAGGCTACTGGAATGATGCAGATTGGTTTATCAGAGAGAATACGGAAGCTAACATCAAAGACCACCAACTAATGTTACTTTGGAGTAACTCAACAGGAATACCATCAGGGCCCGAGGCCTTCCCTTTCTTTAGCTGGAGAATTAAACCCTCCACAGTGACAGGGTCAACTGGTTGCCATTCAGGGACTCCTGAAGGTAGACAAGGGGAGGAATTTTGAGGACCACTGTCACTGAAAACAGCTCGAAAATTATTCTCCCAAACAATGGCTGGGATATGGCACACTGGATTGTCAGAGCTATTGCTTAAGGCTCGTGATATTAGCTGCCAAAATTATTTACTGCTGTGAGTTACCGATGCCTCTATCAGCATATGCCATGCTTCATGGATAGCTTCATTCTTTTCTTTTTTAAAAAATATTTTTATTTTAAAAAATTTTAAACAATACAAAGAAAATAACACACACATATAACTAATATAGTGCTCCCATCACCATGGGACCAAATAATACAATAACTCTATAATTGTTCATTATTCCAAAAATACAACATATCTTGACAGGGTAAACTCCCTTTCCCCTTTTTTAACACATATTCCAGAAATAAACCCCAAATATCCTTTAAAATATTTTTCTTTAATTGACCCCTTTTGCATTTGATATTACAAGTCAACATATCATTCAATGCCATATCCCATACTTCTTTATACCAATCGGTAATAGTGAAAACTTGCTGAATTTTCCATTTCCTTGCTATCATTAATCTACCTGCCGTTAACAAATTTATAATTAATTCTTTAACGTTTTGAGGACCGGTCACCTTTTCCGTTATTGATAGCAAAGCTAGTTTAGGACAAACCTCTAAATCAGCTCCAACAATTTCTGATATTTCCTCAAAAATCATTTTCCAAAAATCCATTACATTTTTACAACTCCACCACATGTGAGCATATGTACCCAGCTCCTGACATCTTCGCCAACACATTGGAGAACATTTGTTATCTATTCTATTTAATCTCACCGGAGTCAAATACCATCTCCAATTAGCTTATAAAAATTCTCTTTGATTCTTATAGACATATTTTTCAATATTCGCCTATCCCAAATCTTGTTCCACTCATCCTTTGATATTTCCTCTTCAAACTCTGTATCCCAAACTATTTTAAGATTTTCTGCTTGCTCTTCTGATTTCTACAACATTTTATATAACATCTTTGTAAGACCCCTAGCTGATGCATTTCCTTCTATAAGTTCTCTAGACATAACCAACTGCTCAAATGCGGTGAAATCTCTTTCATGCTCATGTCTCCTCTTCCATTTCTTACCCCATTGTACTTCATTCTTTTTACGGCGTAAGAGTTTCTTGTCCCAAAACAGTTTGCTGCCTGAGGCAAAGGACAAGATGTCCCACTACCACCATTACAAGCAACAGAATCTAGTAGTCAAAAGGCACTGTGAAGCCATTCCATCTTTTCTTCCTTAACAGATAATTTCTGGTAAGAAAAAGATTGATGAAGTAACGGGAAAGCACGAGGGGGCTACAAATTGAAGACATCTGGACCCCCTGTAAAATTCTGTGAATGCGGTAGTGCAATTGCACAAGAAAAGCAGCATCTGGAAGCACCCTGAATCTTACTTCAACACTGGCAACATGACAACTGACGAGGAATAGTGCCTGCCATGCTGCCATCAGAATAAAAATTCCTGTATGTTATTCAGAATGAACATGCATCTTAAGATGCTAGATGCATGTAGAAATCTGTCTCATTGAACTTTTTCACACCTGTGGCAATACATCACCAGCCACTATCTCATAACCCCAATCCAGTAGCAACCTCTTGCAGGCCCAAGTTCTCGATTATACACATGGATCTTCCACACACAAAATTCCCTCCCGTTCTTTTCAGTGGGAGAGAAGCAGACCCAAATGATGCATGCACAAAGCTGCCCCATCCATAGGTGTGAATGGAGAAGCCTGCACATAAGCCTTGTTGAAATTCCTTCTCTGTCCATTTTACAATAGGTCAGTTTGATTAAGAGGGCATTTGTCTTTTTATACTGTTATAAATAAGGTCCTTATCTGCCTGGGCAGAAATCGTAAGATGGCGCCCAGAGGAAGTCCCTAGGAAAGTCCCCTCAGATCATATTTAGTCTAACCTGCTTGGTAACAGCTGCCAGCCTATCAAAGGTCATGCAAGTAAGAAACAGATGAAAAAGTCCCTAAAAGGTCAATGTACTAGCTTGCACAGTAACAAGTTATCAGCCAACCAACTTCTTGCACCTAGAAACAAGGTGACGTGTTAAGCTATGCACGTGTAATATCCTGTACTTGTTTGTATCACAGTATAAAAGTGATTGCCCTACTTTTAGGCGGGGCTGTCTTTTCTTGCATGGAGAGGCAGACCAGCGCTGCAATAAAACTTTGAAGAGACCCATCCCAGTTGTCTTGCTATTTCTCATTGGAGCCAAAGTCCGGTTGGAAAAACCTAGAACTATAACTAAATAGAGCTCACAACAATACCATGCCAAAATGACTGGTGGTGCCCTTGGCAGTTGGCAGTTTCCAGGCTGAGGCAAAGCACATTTTTGCTGAGTTAGCAAGCATATCACTAATTCCAAGTCCTCTTCCCTTTGATGAGGGAAGCTTGATGAAGATCTTGAAAGCTTGTACAGTTTTGTGGAATTTTAGTTGGTCCTATTAAAGGTATTGTACAACTTGGATTTTGGATTTGTTTTTCTCATGGACCAGCATGGCTACCTTTGTTGTGTGTCTTTTTTAAATCTTTCAAATATCCTAATACAACTATTTGATGCAGGGAGCAGACCGAAACTATAAACACACAAAACTGTTCCATGTACAGAAGTAAATGGTGAATCCATGTCTGGTGTGTGTTTTATAGACCATGTAACACACCAATCTTGAAACAGCTTCATTGGCTTCCTATTTGTTTCCAAGCCCAATTCAAAGTGCTTGTTCTTATCTATAAAGCCCTAAATGGCTTGGGGTCAGGATGTCTGAGAGGTCACCTGTATGAACCTGCCCAGAGTTTACTTTCTTCATCGAAGGCCCTGCTACATAATATCCCACCTCCTGGAGAGGTGAAGTTGGTGAGGACATGAGACAGGGCTGAGCACCCATTGCATGTAGGATCAATTCAAAAATTGTGTGTGTGTGTGTGTGTGTGTGTGTGTGTGTGTACATGTATACACACTTACATACATATTCCCTGCATATTCTATATAGCATGCAGAAATCTCTGGATGAAGGTGCATATCTGTAGGACATTATACCAGTCATTTTAGATTGAATTTATTACACTTGAGCTGCTGCTTTAAATCACACATTGAAGGGAGTGAGCGAAAAAACTTCTGTCCTTCACATTCGAAAATGGTTGAAATAAATACTCCCAGTCCTGAAGCTGATGCATTTGTTTACATTGCTGGAAGAGCTTTAAAAGCTTGCCACTTATTAGATGACAACAAATTTGCCAACAGCCACTTAATAAGTAAGGAATTCGATCAAGAGTGACACAGCACTAAGACTATTACAGAGCATCCAGATGGCAAGACTCAAAGTGATATTTACACTTGGAAAGGCTGGATTCATGATTCTAGAATTAGAGCAGAGATCTGTGGAGTGTTTTGTACATGCAGGTTCTTTTAAAACACATCACTGTTATCTCTCGTGCCTGAAAGAAATTCACTCTAATGCCTAACTATGTCCTTTTTGGCTTTAAGGCATGTTGGGTTATGTACCCCATGCAGACTTGTGGTAAAAGAGTGGGGAAAAGTATTTTAGGGTCCGGAGTGGTTTGGGGCTTAATGTTAGATGTGAGCAGAAGTGGGAGGGTGGACTACTGTTGGTTGGGGGTGGGGGGGTTGTCACAGGTTGGGCTGGTTAAGGTCTGAACCACTCTGAATGCACAGCGCCTCAAATAACTTAGGGCACAATCCTATGCATGTTTAGACAGAAAAAAGTCCTACAGCTCCCAGCATTCCCCAGCCAGCATGGCTGGCTGGGGAATGCTGGGAACTGTAGGACTTTTTTTCTGCCTAAACATGCATAGGATTGCACCCTTAGTAATTTTTATTGCCTTGTATAATAATAAGCACAAAAGCTCAGGGTAGCAAGGTTATTAAACCCATAAGAGAGGTAAGAAAGGAAGCACTGTTCCATCACAGACAGCCATGAAGAAGCTTTCTCTGTGAGATAGAACAGTATTTTTGGAGGCATGCTCCAGGTGCACATTCTTCCCCAGGTGGCTTAACATACCAAAAATATATGCCAAAAATGGAGATGACGTACCATGGCAATTTCATCTTTCTTTCTTTCTTTCTTTCTTTGTTTTACTTTTAAACCACCCGATAATCCAAGTTCTCTGGGTTGTGTGTACAATACATTAAAAAAAATATGCAAACAATAAAAGAATGAATAAAAACAGTACATAATAAAACCAAGATAAAACCAGCAGCAAAGAATAAAAACACTCTAGCACATAAAACCAGCAGCAGTAAAGAATGATCCAAAAGCACTAAAATCCTTTCTTAAAATGCCTGGAAGAATAAAAAGCTCTTCACCTGGCGTGAAAAAGCCCATAATGCAGGCATCAGGTGAGCCTCTCTGGGGAGGGCATTACGCAGCAGGGGTGCCACCACCATCTGCCTTACTTCATTCAGCAGGAGCACCTGGAGGAGGGCTTCAGATGTTTACCTTTGTGTCCAGGTAGGTAAGTATGGGAGGAGATGCCCCTTCAGGTAACAAATATGTACCAAAGGACACAGTTCCCCAAACACTTACACTCTGTCACAGGGGTCGTGTACTGAGTGACAATGGCTTAGCAAGTTAGTTAGTCCTACATCTCCTTTAACCATCTTGTTGTGTTCATAATCATAATCTGAATGCCTAAGGATGAGATCACATGTGTATGCTAAGCACTAAAAGGTCCAGCACCGTGCAAGGACTTTCATAAGCGAAATAGTAATCACAGATCAGACAACACAGACTACAAATCCACACAATAGAGTTAAAATGCTACCCATCCCAACAGCCTTGGGCAAATTATTACAGTGCAATCCTTTACATAACTACTCAGAAGTAAGTCCCACTGAGTTCAATAGGGCTTACTCCCAGGAAAGTGGGTATAGGATTGCAGCCTCAGGCTGATTTAACAGTTATCTTCTCTTCCCAGAAAAACCTGGGAACTGTAGTTCTGTGAGGGGGGATGCTAGGAATCCAGATTCAAAGCCCCTCAGCTGACTATTTCCCAGGATTCCTTGGGAGTTCAAGAGCAGGCAGACTCCATCCATCTTTGTGCATGTTCAAATGTTGCATACTTTAATACTCAAGGAAATGAAAAGGTCTGCTACTAGTGCATGCTCAGAATGATTTTACTTTAACTGTTTGTATATTATATTATATTATATTATATCCCACCTTTTTCCTTGCAAGGAACTCAAGGTGGCTTACATACTACTACTACTACTCTCCATTTTATCCGCACAACAGCCCTGTGAGGTGGGTTAGGCTAAGAGTCAGTGACTGGCCCAAAGTCACCAAGTGAACTTCATGGCTGAGTGGGGACTAGAACCTGGGTCTCTCCAGTCCCAGTCCAATACTCTAACCACTTTAATTATTATTTGCCAAAGAAACCAATCAAGTGAAACATTTGGATCCAGAACTATACAACAACAGAGAGCTTCAGCTGTGGGGCGGTATAGAAATGAAATAAATGAAATGAATGAACAACTGATGTATGAAGAATCAGATATGTTCATTTGTATCCACCCTTTTATTTTGTATAACAGCCAATGAGAGAAGGATATGTTATGACACATGGCATTGTGATGCACAGAGGTGGAAAAGAATGTTGCACTAAGCATGCAACATTCCCAAGGTGCATTTCAGTGATGCACGTGTGCTAAAATTCAGCCATGATTTGAAAGCTCTAGGACTGGACTCAAGCTGCCTAATTCTGAATCGCAGCAGGGCTAGGCACTAAATCAGGGTTGGGCAACTTGTGGCCCTCCCGATGTTTTGGCCTACAACTTCCATCAGTCCTAGCCAGCATAGTCAATGGTGAGAGATCATGGGAACTGTAGGCCAAAACATTTGGAGGGTCACAAGTTGCCCACCCCTGCACTAAATGAAGGTGCATGTCTTCTTTTTTTTAATGGCTTGATATCTAACAGATGGAGAGGGAAGATAAATAGCATCTAAAATAGGCACTCTCTTTACACTTACAAAGATCTTGAATACAAGATGAGGTGATAAGTGATATTATACACTTGTAGTACAGTAGGCTGCAAAGACAATGGGTGGTAACTGGAGAAAAGCACATGCTTTCAAATGCCCCCCCCTGCATTTACTTTAAAAGCATAAACCTTGTCAGCAGTCATCTCCAAAATGTCTTCAGAAAGATTTAAAGTAAAAGCAAAGTACTTCGAATTTAACATTTCAAAAATATCTTCCTCCTACATAGTGAATGACCGAGCAGTGCTGTCTTGCTTAAAACTGTGGCAATTTTCAACATTCAGATTAAAAAAGCTTTAAAATGTAGTTCATTCAACAAGCACAAAAGATTAGTCTGTATAAGTGCAATCAGCAAACGTAACCAGTGCATGTTGAAATCAGCCGGAGGATATGACCTTTGCAAGCCTAGGATCAAGAGAGCCAATGGGATGCTGTCGTTTCACTATTAATATGGAAGTGTTCGGTTCAGGCTCAAAAGCAGTTGTGCCATTAGGGCAGGACTTTGGGACCGAGGTACAGGGCCCCACTCAGCAGAAGGGTCCCCAAATGTAGCAAGGCTGGCTTACCACATTTTGAAGTAAATACACATTACAATCTAAAAGGGGGTGTAGCATAAAACAATTAAGTCTGGAGTCTAAAATTACATAAGTGCACTACTGTTCAAAAGCCCTGCTCAGTAGCTAAGCCCACTGGGTATTTCTCTGCCTAACCGATGAATTGCTCTAACCTCTAGGCATTGTAAGAAGGCATTCTTTTTAGCTGGAATGATAAAGTCCGTATAGACTTGTTTCCAGTATCAGAGGCAGTATGTACACCAGCTGCTGGGGAACATGGGTGAGAGGGTGCTGTTGCACTCATGATCTGCTTGTGTGAGTTTCCTGTGGGCAGATGGTTGGCCACTGTGTGAACAGAATGTTGGACTAGATGGACCCTGGGTCTCATCCAGCACGGCTCTTCAAAGGTTTCCTCTGTTTACAGATTTTTGGGTGATGGCTTCCCCTCCCCCCCAGCTTTTACCTTTGAAAGAGGACCAGCTCAAAACGCATATGGCACCTAATTCCCTAGTATCCGTGGCCGTCTGCCCCCTCTTATTTTCTACTTCTGAAGGAGCAGCCTTTCTGTTTTTCTGTGCAAAGAGCAACCTGCTCCTCTGTTTCAGTGCTACTTGATTCAGAAGCAAAATGGAGCACTTTATAAAATGTGTAGCTCTCCAATAATTTTGAAGCACTCTAAAGTACTTCTTGCTCCAAACCATAGTCTTTATATACCACCAGATATGTATATAAAAAAGAACATCCTCAAAATGACAGTAATCAGCTCCCTTCATTTCAGGAATGAAATTGTTCTGTGTTCTCTCTCTCTCTCTCTCTCTCTCTCTCTCTCTCTCTCTCTCTCCCCCTCTCCCTCATTCACATTCATATACACACACCCTTGTTATCATTCACCAAGCATTTAAAAAAATGGCACTGTGTGAACACAATTACACATATGCACCCCCCCACACACACATATTTATATCCTGACATCACTGGTATTCAGCCCATTTTCAAAAAATAATGAACCCCAAATTTCTTGTATATGGGTTGTATCCAACGCTGTCCTTCCACCAGTGGAATGGACACCACTAGCAGATTGAACTACCACTCTGCTTGCACACACCTCAAGCCCCCTCTAAATCAGCTCTGGAGGGTTGGGGGGATCCTTTCAAACAGATTTGGGGAGGCATGTGGGGGCTGCAGGAGGAGGAGGGGAAGGGAAACTCCCATTGTTTGAGAGGAAGTCTGCTCACATAAAATTGGTTTTAGCCCTATAATTTTCATGACCGGCAACAGATCATGAATATCCACCCTGTAAGCAAAAACTAGAGTAGGTTTAAATAAGCTCCTGGGCATGCCTTTATGGACCTATTACAATGCAGTGTAATACACAACACAACATGGCATAGCAGAAAGATGCGCCTTAACATTTTCCTATAATCCATACTCCACCAGTATGAGAAGTGATAGATGCTCTTCAGATTCAAGAGTGTGTAGTTATAACTGTGTTACCACATGTGTAGGTTGACACACATGCACATTATACATATATTCATCCCGAACATGTGTATGGGATCTTTAGACTTTGAGTCAATGAGTGCCACTGAGAATGCACACCTTATTTAGAAGAGTCAATAAAGCAAAGACATCTTGTTTTTTCAAAAGAGTAATAAAGGTTGATTATTAGAATGGGCCTTGTCTGTGGTACTGCCTTCCCTTTGGAATGACCTCCCCTATGTGATAGGTCAACATGAACAATCATGTGCTTTTGACAATTATTTAAAAGTTACCTGTTTACCCTGGGTTTTCCTGAACTTATCCAAATGTTTTATAATGATGTATCATTTTATAAATTGTTGTAAACCACTTTGGGATTTTAAAAATTGGAAGCAGTATATAAATATTCTAAAATAAACAAACAAACGAACAAACAAACAAAATGAGAATCAGCATCTACAGGATTTAAAATGCCACATTAATGATCCTAGCAAGCATATGTCTATGCTTGCTAGACAGGAACCTAGATTCCACCTAAACATCAAGAAAAATTTCCTGACTGTTAGAGCAATAAGACAATGGAATCAACTACCTATGGAGGTGGTGGGCTCTCCCAGTCTGGAGGCATTCAAGGTGCAACTGGACAATCATCTGTCAGGGATGCTTTGACCTGGATTCCTGCACTGAGCAGGGGGTTGGACTCGATGGCCTTGTAGGCCCCTTCCAACTCTACTTTTCTATGATTCTATGATTCTATGACTCTATGTCAATGGCTTTGAAAATAACAGTGAAGTCTGGCAATCCCATGTATAGCCCAATATGAGAGTGAGGCACAGGGGAGATGTACATGGGTAGAAGCCAATCAGAATATTTTCAGGATGGTGATTTTGTAATGAAATGGTTCCTAGGGTGATATGCAATGGGAAGTTTAGAGTGGGTTTTAGGGTGCAAATATTAGGGAAGGAATGGGGGGAATTCCTCTATTGAATCGACCAGTTGTAAAGAAGGTAGGAGTTAGTAGAAGGGATATATCTGTCTGTACATCTGTGTGGCTTGAGAGCAGAGTGTAAGTAATAAATAGAATGTTAAAACGATTCAGAGGTGCCTCCCCATAGGAAAATTGACAGCCACTTCTTCCAACTAGTTCAGTGTTCTCCCACCTTGGGTCCCCAGATGTTTTTGGCCTACAACTCCCAGCATGCCCCAGCCAGCATAGCTGGCTGGGGCATGCTGGGAGTTGTAGGCCAAAAACATCTGGGGACCAAAGTTGGAGAACACTGAACTAGGTATTGAGGGGTGTGTTGAGGGCATATTTAACTTTTAGCAAGCAGTACAGGGGAAATGGCAGGATGCAGAGGATTAGGGAAGAACACAATAGACTTCTGTCAGAAGATATGTGACAAGGGTGTCATGTAGTTTTTGAACCCTTGCAATGGCTTCCCCTTGCCTTTTTGAGACTGGAAGTGAGCTTCCAAGTCTAGGTTCATGCCACTGCTTCTGGACCATAAGAACATAAGAAGAGGCAAACGGAATCAGACCAAAGGCCTATCTATGCTAGCATTCTGTTCACAGAGTGGCCAACCAGCTGCCTGTGGGAAGCTCACCAGTAGGATGCAAGTGTAATAGCACTCTCCTGTTCATGTTCCCCAGCAACTGGTATACAGAGGCATCCTGATACTGAAAGCAGCATAGAGCCATCGTGACCAGCAGCCATTGATAGCTTTCTCCTCCATGAATTTGTCTAATCCCCTTTTAAAGCCATCCAAATTGGTGGCCATCACTACATCTTATGGTAGCAAACTCCATAGTTTAACTATGCACTGTGTGAAGAAGTGTTCTGTGTGAAGAAGGCCACAATTGAGATCTATATGCATTTCATGCTTCTTCTGCTGCTCTCACTACAGAGTATTTATTTACTCAGTACTGCACAGAAGTCATAAGCAATATGGTCTTCCGTGTATGAATGAGTTACACAACCACTGGTGGCACCTGAATCCACAAAGGTGTGAGTAGAAACAAGGGAGTGTCTGGCACAGATTTAAAGTGATGTGCATAGTCCACATAAGTCAGATGGGCAGTGGATGCACATCCAACCTTTTCAATGCTACCATACAAACACGCACCAACTAGAACATTAGAGGACCAATCGATATGACCCCACAGGGGCATGGCTTCACCTGAAACTTTCTTTTGTATGGCCAGGGGGCTCTAGTTCACATATAGTTGTAGGACTTTTGGGATTGCCTTTTGATATAAATTGGCCAGATCATGTGAGGGTAAGTGGCACTTATGCCCATGCTGCATCTCCCCAGGGCAGGGGTAAAAGGAGGGGCCATGGCTTAGTGGCAGAGCTCATGCTTTGCATACAGAAAGTCCCAAGTTTGGTTCCTGGAAAGAATCCTGTCTGAAAACCCTGGAGAGCCACTACCAGTCAGTGTCAACAATACTGAGCTTGATGGACCAATGGTCTGACTCAGTATAAGGCAGCTTCCTATGTTCCTATGTAGGTAACCTTGTGCCCTCCAGATGTTTTGGATTACAAGCCCCATAATCCCATAGCATTGGACATGCCGCTTATGGAAGATGGGACTTGTAGTCCAAAACATCTGAAGGGCACTAGGATGCCTATTCCTGCCCTAAGACCAACAGTACTGAATGCATGCCATGTCAACCAGCTGCTCTATGAGAAAATTGATTCCTATACTATGTGGAGTCCCAACCAAGTGGAAACACTTGGCAGCAACTTGCTCCCAAATGGAAGCACTTGGTAGCTATTTTGGGCAGCAATTATGCTGCTGTAAATATAAAGCTGCCCTGTATAAACAAGAGTGCCCAGGAAGCTGCCAGTGTGTTGCTACATTGTTCTCATGGTGGTTTACAGTTGTCACAAAGTGCCTGTAGCTTTAGAGCAGGTTGTCAAGAGTCTGTGAGACAGCTTCCATAAGAAGAGCAATGCTAGAGCTGGCCAAAGATTAATCTAGTTCCAACTTTCTGCTTCCCACTGTGGTCAACCAGATGTCTCTGGGAATCCCACAGGACAGGAGAGCAATAGCCCTCTCCCACTCTTGCCTCCCCAACTGGTACTGAGAGAGGAATACTGCCTCTGAACCTGGATGCTGCATGGAGTCATCATGACTTAATCCTCAAGAAATTTGTCTAATCCCCTCTGAAAGTCACTTAAATTGGTAGCCAGTCGCCAAATCTCATGGAAGCGAATCACACAGTTTAACTCTGCGCAGTGTGATTCCTTTTGTCTGCCCTGAATCCCCTGTCAACCAGTTTCATTGGATGTCCCTGCATTCTAGTATTCTGCAAGGAAGGGGGGAAAAAATTATTTCCAGTGCCAGCGGCAGGTACTGGAGGGCCGCTCTCCCTCAGCATGTCCACCTGCTCAACCACATTTTCAACAGTTGCTGCTGCTCTTCTTCCTCATTACTACCACCCCCACCTGCTTGTTCACCAGACAGAGTCAGAGAGGCAATGAGCAAGTAGTGGCATTTAGCGGTCCTTTTTCACAACCCTGTCATTGGCTGGGGCAGAGTGAAAGCTGGTGAGCAAGCAGGTTAAAGGGGCTCTTGTCAGTGGGTCCCCTGCTAGGGTGTGGGCCCTTGGCAGGTGCCCAACTATGCCAACCCTTGACAGCATAGTTGTGCATCAGTCCTGCATCTTTCTATTGACTTTCTCAAAACTATGCATAATTGTATAAGCCTCTATCATGCCCCCCCACCCCCATTACCTTTTTCTAAACCAAAAAGCTCCAGACACTTTAACCTTCCTTTGCAGGGAAGATGCTCCAGCCCCCTGATCATTTTGGTTGCCCTTTTCTGCTTGCTTCCCTACTGTTTTCTTCAGCTCTCTAGAATTACAACAGAACACAGCAGGCCTAGTCAATAAGGGCTTAATACAAAAGTGACCAATGTTTATTTAATTAAAACCAGAACACAGCTTGTGTATTGAAGGACTTTAACAGGTTGGTTCCTTTGATTTCAGGACAGGCTTTTCTTTTCCATGCTGCAAAACTCAGCACAGTTCACCACACAGATCAGCTTCTGCCCCAAAGGCAGCCCTTAGTACCAAGGAAGGTTCCAAGCAAAACAGCTGAGCTGGAGGCCAGAGAGTGGCAGGAACGAACAAGGTCTCCCTCTTCCCACAATGCTCTCTGTCCTAGCCGGTGCAAATAATCAGATAAACTAGGTCAGCACAAATGAATAAGGTGAGCCAGCTGTAGACTAAACGGGCAAGGCAGCAATGAGCAAGATAGCTTGGAGGGCATATGCACAAGAGTTCAAATCTCTGGGGAACAGCTTCATGCAGCACTAATCAATTTTTAAATGTGCTTACTTCCCCCTTTTTTTTGTAACTGACTTGAGAATAAGTATTTCACACTAATTTTGTAACCATCTTTGGTATCAAAATACATGTTATACCTATCACTTAAATTGCAAGCACTTCAATTAAAGTTTCCCTTTCCTGATTATTAAAGCTAATCAAAACTTTTCATCATCATCATTATTCCAGTAGTTCTGCTTTGGCATCCAGTGTGTTTGCTAATTTAAATATCCTTGTTCGGATCCCATGTACTTGGTGGTAGGACAGAAGTCCTCAATCTACGTATATATATAAAAGAAGAAGTCCTGACTGACTGACTGATTGACTGACTCATCAACGCCCAGCTCAAACTGTTTAATCTAGGAACGTGACATTTTGAAGGGACATTGCTTTTATGATGTAGACCCCCACTAAGGAAGGATTTTTGGAAATTCCATCCCTAAGGGGGTGAAAAAAGGGGGCAAAATCACTCCACTCTCATAGCTGCAGTTCTGCAAATAGGCCTCACCTCATAATTGCTGCAGGAGCCAATAGCAGCAGTTATACAAATAGCCCATGTATGAATTCCTGCAAGGGCCAATAGGGCTGTTGTGCAACTGTCTCTTACATTTTAGGACCAGGTGCATAAACCCTTCTCAGGCCAAGAAGCATCAACACTTAAAAACCTGAGGGGAGGGTCAAATGCAGGGGTCCTCAAACTTTTTACACGGGGGGCCAGTTTATTGTCCCTCAGCCTGTTGGGGGGCCAGACTCACCTGTGCCGCCTCCTTCATGCTGCCCCCCCTGCCGCCGCCGCTGCAAGACCCCCCACCCCCCGCGCTGTCCCCCGCCGCTGCTGCAGGACCGCCCCGCCGCCCCCCAATGCTGCCACCGCCGGACCCCCCCGCCCCCTGCCCCCTGCCGCCGTAATCCGCCCCCCACCGCCATAACCCGCCCCACTCGCTGCCGTCCTACCTGGTCCCCTGCGCGCTGCTGCTGCTGCCTCCGCCACAGCCTCTGCCCGAGGCCGCCGCCGCCGCTCCGTCGCATCCATCCTAGACTCCGCCCACACTCAGTTTTGAAAAACAGAGCACGGGTGGGGTCCAGGATGGATGCGACGGAGCAGGGTCCCATCGTGTCACTTCTGCCGCGCCGGAAGTGACACGACGGGACCAGCGGGCGGCGAGGCGGATGAGGTAAAGCCCCCCCGCCACCGCCACCCCCGCCGTACCTGCACCCGCCGCCGCCAAAGCCCCGCCGCGCAGTCACCCCGCTGCTGCCACTGCCGCCAAAGCCACCCGCCCACACAGGACCCCCCTGCCACCCACCCACCCCCGCCATCACCGTACCTGCACCCGCCGCTGCCGAAGCCGCGCTGCCGCCACTGCCACAAAAGCCCCCACACACCCCCCGCCGCAGCCTGACCCACCCCGCCACCACCCCGCCGTACCTGCACCCGCCGCCATCAAAGCCTCGCCGCTGCTGAAGCCCCGTCGCGTCATCGCCCCGCCGCCACAGCCACCACAGCCCCCCGCCCCCCCAGGGCCTCCCCGCCGCCGCCGGACCCACCCCGCCACCCCCCCACCGCCGCCGCCACCGGACCTGCACCCACCGCCACCAAAGCCTCGCCATCGTCCCGCCGCGCCATCGCCACGCTGCCGCCATGCCGGATGGAAGGGCCCGCTGGGCCGGATCTGGCCCGCGGGCCGTAGTTTGAGGACCCCTGGTCAAATGGAACCTTTCCCCTACTAATGAGGGAAAAGATTAATACTGATTATTAAGGGTCTATTTTTAAATTTATGATGCTGTGGGTACAAAGGTGTGTGTGTGTAGATTTAAAAGTAAAGCAGGTTAATAACGCCAAACTGACACATAGGATTTGGGTAGCAAACAAAACAAAAATAAGTTTATTTTAATTATCAAAATCTTAGTTCCAGAAAATAAACCTGCCTGCACCAAACACTTTGTAACTAACCTAACTCCCCAACTCCCGACTCTCCCCACACTCCAAACACTCCCATAACACACTAACTCTCCACACCAACTCACACTCAACAACCCCAACCACCTAAACTAAACTCTGACATCACTCAAACACTCCTTATATGCTCCTCCCCCACCCTTTCCAATACATCACAAACCACACCCACTCCGTTCAACATTCTAGACTCACTAAATATACTAATGCAGACATACAGCAGGGAACTGAATTGTGGGGTTACGCCACAGGCTGGGTATCCAAATCTCCCCTAGGCCATTTAGAATGTTCTCTGAGGGGGTGAAAAGTTTACATGACGGGGTGAAAATGGAGGAAAACTTTTTAAATGACTGACTGACTGTTGTGTGGGGGGCATCGTTGCATAGGCTCCATCATGTTTAGACGGATCTACCCAAAACTTGACATGCTCACTCTTCATCACCTGTAGACTCTCAGGATTAACCTCATTTTTCTTTAAGAACAGATATTTCTGTCACAAAAGATTTCTGCTGCCAGCACCCAGCCTAAACGTTACACTTTCAGTCAGAGACACTGCATCTTTTCCATACATGTTTCTTTTAAAAACAATTATACCAAATCCTAAAATCCACACGAGCGCAGCCGCGGGCAACAGCTAGTAGCCTATAAATACTGGGTAGGAAACATACAGGGGGCTCATTGCTGAATTGCAGAGGCAGCTTTAGGCAGTAGCAGTAAAGACCTAAGCACATTAAGCAATCTTGCCTGGATGTTCCTGGACAGTTTGAGGGCAGCAAGAGTCATTGACTGGGTTCAAACAACAGGATAACCCACGCTCAAGGGTTGAGTATGGGTTGTTGTTGCACCATGGGTTATCATGTTGGCTGAACCCAGCCAAGATAACAAACCATGGTGAACAACCCACAGTTCAAAACCCAACAACAAACCATGGGTTCTCTTCATGGATTGTTCGTGGTTATCAAGTCCTGGCTTGTTAGTACAGCTGTGTTCAGACAACACGATAACCCACGTTTTAACAGCAACCCATACTCAAGCCTTGAGTATGGGTTATCGTGTTGTCTGAACCCAGTCAATAAGTAAAAATACATAATCTCTTCCCACTGCTGCTGTGGTCCTTATTCCTACCCTGCCTCCTTTAGTGAGGAGAACCTTTCAGTCAGTGGTAGAGCTAGGGCTGAACCTTGGGGCCAAAGTCCAGGACCCCAGAGCCCAGGGAAACCCCAAATGACCACCTAGAGAACAGCAGGAGATGGGCAGTAACAAAAGGCCAGGCATCAGCACCTGGGCCAGCATGGACATATCAGGGTCCACCAGAGCTGATGTTGGTTGCTGCAGCTTCCTTCCTTTCTATTTATTTAAAAAAAAAAACATTTTATAGGTGTGTGTGTGTGTGTGTGTGTGTGTGTGTGTGACTAGCCATACATTGTTACAGATGCTATTATTATTATTATTATTATTATTATTATTATTATTATTATTATTATTATTAAAAAAATCTTATCCTTTTCTACAACAAAATGGAGCTTATTCCCAAGTATATGGGTTTAGTACCAGGACAGCAGAAACAAACTCCATTTTATTCCTGTACTCATGATGGTGCTATGATTTTAATAAGTTTAAAATGGGAAACTGCAGATGCTCAAAATTTATTTTATTTATTTATTTATTTATTATATTTATACCCCGCCTTTTTTCCTGCAAGGAACTCAAGGCGGCTTACATAATCTTCCTCCTCCTCTCCATTTTATCCTCACAACAGCCCTGTGAGGTAGGTTAAGCTGAGAGTCAGTGACTGGCCCAAAGTCACCCAGTGAGTTTCATGGCTGAGCGGGGACTAGAACCCGGATCTCCCGAGTCCCAGTCCAACACTCTCACCACTACGCCACATTGGTTTTATTTAAAAAATAAAATCAGGGTCAACAAGTAGTTTTTCGGTGGGGGGGTAGTTTTGCTCTAATGCATCAGGAATGTAGAAGCAGTTCTAAAGCATGGTATGTTGGGGGAAGGGAGAAGAGAAAAAATTAAGGGAGAAATGTTCCCCCACTGGGGGAAAGGAGAAGAAAAAAATAGTTGTGTGCTTTAAAAATGAAGTAGTAATATTCAGGGCCATCTAAAGCCACTGCCGCCACTGCCAACCCCCCCCCCCCCGCTAAGACCAGTAAGTGCAGCATCTAAAATTTCTCAGTGGGTGAGAAAAGTGCCGCCGCCATCTGAAGTGTGGTGACTGGAGATTAGAAACAGGGCCTTCTCGGCTGTGGTGCCCCATTTATGGAAAGCTTTCCCCAGGGAAACTCGCCAGGCACCCATGCTGTTGGCTATTTAATCCCAGGCAAATACATTTTTTTGTTTTGTTTTTTTCAGCCTTCTTTGCACTGCTTCTGGTTTTCTACTGCAGTTTTAAATTTAACAAAATATATATTAAGTTTTAGCGTGGTGTATTTTATAGTTTTAATTGTTATAGACCACCCAGAAAGCGTCGGCTATTGGGTGGTATAGAAATGTAATGAATAAATAGACATAAATAACTGAGCAATCCTATGGCCCCGAGGCAGAATCTAGAGGGCCATAGGATGCTTTAAATTCCCTGCTCTGAGGTCAGAAAGGAGCTCCGACTTCAGAGCTGGGGATACGCACCCGGAGCACCCTCCCCAGCCCTTGCAGCCAGCGCAGAAAGAATCATGCCAGGTGCTTCTCCGAGGTGGTACGACCAACCTCGGAGAAGGGGTAAAGAGGGCATTCCATGGGGCAGGGAGTGGAGGGGAGGAGACTGGGTCCGCCGGGATACAATGTATCCTGGCAGCACTCCAGCCTCCTTCCCTCCCAATCTGAAGCGCTGCATCTAGACAGCTGAAATCGGCCATCTAGCTGATTTGCAGGGCAGGAGGAGCAGGGAGGCAGAGTTCACCTCCACACTCCTCTTGCTCTGTATAGGATGCCCGTGATCCTCTGAGTTCGAAGGCTTAAGGGCATCCCCATTGGATTGCGCCCTAAATAAATTTAATCTGTGGCCAAAATTGTTTGTCATTGCTGCTTTTTCTGTCCTGCTTATTGTTGTTTTTCATTGTTTCTTCTTTTAATTTTATTTTAAAACCTGCTCTGAAGGGGGGGGGGAGTGTTTCGCTTGGTTTTTTTACCTTGAAGGCTGGGATAGAAAAACACCAAAATAAATGAAAATCAGAGAGCAGGAAACTAAGTTGAGGCAGGAGATAACATAATCATTGCTCCAGAGCAGGGCTCTCCAACCTTGGGTCCCCAGATGTTGCTGGACTACAGCTCCCAGAATCCCTTGCCATTAGCCATACTGGCTGGGTATGCTGGGAGCTGTAGGCCAGCAACATCTGGGGACCCAAAGTTGGAGTGTCCTGCTCCAGAGGATGATCTGGAAAGCTTACACCTTGCAGCCAAAGTAGCCCCATAGCATATTTCAAGGGGAAGGTGTTAAGAGCTACTGGCAGGACATCGAGCCTATTCTAGTGGCTTTTGACACCCTTCTAAAAATACCTTTATGCCCCACCAGCACCAGCAGCTATAGCTGCAATATAGGCCTAGTTCTCACTGAAGTGATAAACCTGTATCTGGGCTGTATTACTTCAGTCTGTAGGTGGGGGCTCACATGAAAATATTCCTCCTTAACTGAAGTGTGTGTGTGGTGAAGGGAAGTCCCCACATTCCATATAGAAAATCAGAGGTCAGGGAAAATGCTAAGCTCAACCCTTCTCTCTGGCATCTAGTTTGCTACGTGCAAGGCATTTTTCTGAGAAAAAACATGGAGTGATGCAAGCCCCTATGTGTGCAGTCTGAATGAAGTGGTACAGTCCAGACACAGGACTGGGAGAACAAGGCCTTTGAAAAAGAGGAACATAGAGGAATCTGACAGGATGAAAGAGTCCAACAGAGGTAGAAAAGGGCGACCCTCCAATTATAAGATCTCCAATTATATATAGAATCAGGAGGGATTCTATGGCTTATCCCGGTACTTGGAAAATAGCTCAACAGATCTAAAAATCCAGTATAGCAGAGGTCAGCGTGAGATCTGTGCTGATTTTTAGGGGTTTAAGGTTTGATCTTCAGGAGTGTGACAGGTTTTCTCTATTTGTACAGCATCTTTCAGGAAACAGTTTGTTTCCCGACCATGCATCAGGTGAGGGATATGGTCTAGTACACACTGTGTTGTGGTATTTATTACATTCCTAATCCACCCAAAGCCCAGTGTACTGTAAGTAACATATTTGTAGCTTGTATTAAAAATGTGATTTCCCCCCCAGCTCATTTTATCCCGTGGGACTTACTTCTGAGAAAACATACATGTGATTGGGCTGCACATTAAAAAAAACCCTGTCATTTTCATAGTATCCTAGTACTAGAAGGAACTGTTAGGACTATCATTTGGCATCAGAATCTGTCTTTACCAAGAATATGTATCTGATATGCAATGTCTATAAGAATAGTAGATTCTTAAGACACATAGATAAAGGCAGCATGCAGTGAAACAAAGTGATAGTGGTGTTTAGATTGAGAACAGTTGTGAGTAAAGGGTTTTTTTCATGCAGTTGCTTTGATAGAAGTAATCAGGCCTGCCCATCCCCCACCCCACCTAAACACACACTTGTTCAACTCCTGAATACCTTATTTTTTCATTGCATTTTCAGCCCATTTCACTACTTTGATGCACAGCTGGCACTCATGTCTTATCACTTCCATATGAAATTAATTTGCACACATGGATCTGATCATAATCACACAACCACTGTTCATTGAAAATGAGAACTGATGTTGTAAATTTGCTTGCAAACTAAGAAAACCAATGAAACACATCAGTGTAACACCAGCTATGCAGGTCAGTGTTGCTGACTTTCCAAGTAAAGATGAACCGTTTGTATTATTTGCTTCAGCTGCTGAGTGGGTAGCTGAGTATATCCCCCCCCCCCATGACAGGCACCCCAAGCAGTTCTCTAAATCTGGCCCTGGAAATAATTATTGAATTATATATGAGGCAAGACACAGAAGGAGTGACAAAAAGGGCCTGCCAAAATCAAAATCCATGTTTGTGTAAGCCCCAGGCAATTGACTACCCCAGTTAGCACAATCACAGAGGGGAAATAAGCCATGGTGGCTTATCCCACCACCACATGTGCTGGTCACATGCCAGGCGGATTTGCATAATTACCCTCCGCAGCAACCCTTGTCATGCAATGCATACCTGGCCAGGGTGGCCTGTTGCCCTGCAACAGCCCATGGGTTCTGGGCAGCTTATTACCCATGGCAACAAACAAGCCACCCTGGCCCAGGTTCACATGACACGACAAGCCGTGTTGCCGAGGGTAATTATGCAAATCCCTCCAGCACACGACCAGCATGCATGGTGGGAGGAAATAAGCCACCATGGTCATGTGAACCTGGTCATTGTCAGCTCTCACATCTGCTGACTCTGTGGCATGGTAAGGCATAGATTCTTCTCATAAAGACAATATTGGAGGGGGAAAGTTGTTGGCAAGACAAGGCCTTGAATACAGTCTTGCTTCTTCAAAAAACACATTTTATGTTTTTGAGGTGAGGTAGAATACTTGAGCCAATACAATTAGTCAAACTATTTTCATTTCATTTATTATATTTCTATACCACACAATAGGCTAAGCTCTCTGTGTGGTTTACAAAGATTAAAACCTTAAAAATATATTATAAAAACCATATACATACAAACATATAAACATACAACACACGGAGAGAGACACATATATCTAATTTGCTGGTTTTGTGACCATAATAAATTACATATATCTAAAAACAATGTTGAACAATCAACAAGAAAAATTCAAAACCTGATTAAAACATCATATGCTGCTAAATGCCTTAGAGAAGGTCTTAACCTGGCCCCAAAAAGTTAACGTTTGTGCCAGGCAGGCCTCATAATTGGGGGGGTGGGTGTCCCTCATTGCTGCTTTGCAAGCCTCCCTTGGAGTGGGCAGCTGGAGGAGGGCCTTAGATTTTGAATGTAGTGTACGGGTAGGTTCATCCGGGAGAGGTACTTCATCAGGTATTGCGGTCCAGAGCCATGTAAGGCTTTATAGGTCAAAACCAGCACCTTGAATCGGGCTTGGAAACATACAGGCAGCCAGTGCAAGCGGGCCAGAATCGGTGTTATATGTTCAGACCTTGAGCCAACAATACAAATAGCAAAACTATCTCAGGAGGAACTCTCCAGGGGTCGCTTGGTTGCCTGTTATCAGCCTGCCAAACAGTAAATTTTTTATCACAACTCAGGTGTGATAAAAAACTCAGGTGTGGTAGTAGATGTGTCGTAAGATGGTGATCTGTAAACACCATCTCTCTCATTCCTATTTCCTCTTCCTTTCCTCCCAGGATGCAAAGCCTGCCACAGTTCCTTAAATTTTGCAAAAGAGCACCCATTTTCACAGCTAGAAACTGTTCATCTAAGTAAATCTGTGCAAATGAACCTCATTTCCATGAGCTGTTGCAATTACAAACAGTGGGCTTTTTCACTGTTGAATTCTAGCCCACACCCCACAGCAACTTATAGGTAATTGTAAAAAATATACCATGTAATGCCTTAATCTCACTGTACAAATAAAAAAAATAACTGCTCTTTAGCAGCTGAGTGTGTGTCTCAACTGCATATAAGATCCTGAAATAGAAATAAAAGAGTTATACACAGGTTTAATCATTACTCTTTTTCTGAAGCAGCTTGGACTAAAGGCAAGGAGATATAAAATGGGCTTTAAAAGGGGAAAAGCCTACAACACCCTAATTTCCAACCCATAAAATTTAGCACATTATTCATTGCCTTTATTGTTAAAGATGAATTTTCTAAGGAAAAGGTTCAAGAAGGGCAGCAATATTACAAAAAGAGTTGTGCCACTGCAGTGCCCACCTAGTTTATTGCTACATGGCCTCTCTTCTTAAGAACCTTAGATCCTTCCCGAACAAAACATACTTTGATCATGGCGGTAACAACATATGGGCAAAAGTTAAAAGAAGCATGGATGTTACTCCTGGACAGTTATGTTTAACATACTTCCTGCCACATTTCTCTCAAATAATGCCACCTCAGTGGGCAGTGCCATTCAATGTGGCTGCCCAGAACTCTCCAAACTCAGAGGATTACAGGCATTCAATGCAAGGCGGGAGGAGCACGGAGGCAAGAATTGCCTCCACACTTCCCTCACCTTCCAAAACACTTAGATGGCTGATTTTGGACATCTAAATGTTTTCCCTTGGCTTGCGAGGAGAGGAGGCCGAGACACTGCCTGGATTCTTTGTAGCATGGTGGTGACTCACTCCACCCCTCCCTGGCCCCTGGAATGCCCCCCCCCCAGTGCCGGCCCCGAAGTTGTTCTTGCGACTTCAGAGCTGCAACCGGTGTGGAAAGAACTGTGCCGGCTGTGAGGGTGGAGGGAGGGCGCTCCGAAGTCGGAGTCCCAGCTCCGACCTCAGAGCACTTTTCCAAGGTCGGAGCAGGGACTCTGACTTTTTCTGTGGGTGTCTAGACAGCATCTAGACAGCGTCTAGCTGTTGCACACCTAGAGGCTTTTAATTTCTAATATGAAAAGGCAACTGAACTCTCATTTAAGGATGCGTGTGGTCTTGGGAAAAATACTCAGAAATGGGTGTTCCCATTTGCCATCAGGACATACGTGAGACCCAAATTCTTTTGAAGATTCAGAAATGCCTTAACTTTGGTTGTTACATTCAGGATACTGCCAGAGATGGGTGCTAGCAACCAAGACACTATGCAGGTATTCTATTTATCCCTTAGGGTGAAATCCTATGCATGCTTAGACAGAAAAAAAAAAGTCCTAGAACTTCCAGCATTCCCCATCTAGCATGGCTGGCTGGGGAATGCTGGGAGTTGTAGGACTTTCTTCTGCCTAAACATGCATGGGTTTGCACCCTTAATAAATTTTCTGTGGTAAGAAAGAAAGATGGAAAAAGCAGGGAGCAAACATGAGAGGATTACAAGTGGAAGACAATGTCCGGTCCCCCTGTAAAATTCCATGAATGAGGCTAAGTGACTGCACAATAAGACCCTCCTCTGGAAGCATTCTCAGTGGGAACATACTAAGTATATCTGGGGACAGGAACGGTGCAGGGCTGTTTGGCGCCCTAGGCCAAATTATATTAGGCGCCCCCCTCGTGCCGTGGGGGGGCTCCGGAGCAAAGCAGCCCTACTCTGCAACACCCCCCCCGCGCGTGCGCGACCGCGCGCCCGTCCGCCAACCACCTACCTTCCCACCGCCCCCGCTGCTGGCTGCTGCTGCCGCCGCCTCCTCCTCCGACGCGATGGGACCCCGCGCTTTACGACGGGAAGGTAGGTAGCGCGCGCGGGGGGGGGGTTGCGGCGGCTGCGGCAGCGGCCAGCAAGCGGGCGGGGAGGCGCGGCGGAGGCGGCAGGCAGGGCAGGAGCGCGGCGGAGGCGAGGAAGGGGCGCAGAGTTTGCACTCTCTTCCGCCACGCGCCCTAGGCAGCCGCCTGGGTCTGCCTAGCGGTAGCGCCGGCCCTGTCTGGGGAGTCCTTCCAGAGGAGACTTCTAGGGTGCCATCACCCTGCCACATTCTCGGACGTTTATGGGTGGTCCAGACAATGCTGTCTTCTATTTGTGACCCTCCCATGTTTTCTTAAACAGCTTCATCTTTGCCCTTAATGCAGAAAATCTGTTAAGGGGGGGGGGGAGGGAACAGCTGCATGATGTCTTCTGACTGCTACTGCCAGCAATCTGCATGGAATTGCATCTCTAGTGGGTACTTAATGCAGAAATATTCAGGAAAACTACCTTAGTTCTGTATTTGAAGAACAGGTATACACTCCCCCCCACCCCCAGTCAAATTCCAAGAAATGGTGTGCAGATCTGATTTCTTGGCCCTGTAAACTCTGTCATCAACTAAACATATTGCTTGTTGAGAGGGGGAGGTAGGAAAAGTATTATAAAGGAGGGGTGGGGCATTGATTACAAAAAGGAAGCATGCAAATTGGGAGCTGTACATTTAGAGATAGTGACTGGGTTTGCAGGACAGACATGCTAAACCTCAGTAGGTTAATTCCTACGGAGGTTTAGCATGTCGTCTGACCCCCGTGGGGTGCTTTAGAAGCCAACCTGCTGTGGCTTCTAAACCACTCTGCGAAGCCATGGCTTGCGCTAGGGTTATGGTGACCCTAGTAGGTTTAGCCTGTCGTCCAAACCCGGAAGACACACTAACCCTCTTGCAAGCCAAAGGGGAACATAGAGCCCCATGGCCAGAGAGGCAAAGGCTCTGGCTGATGACAACTGGCTAAGTGCCCAAGCGGCACTGGGCCGGCTGTCATCGGCTTCCCCACATGCTCCTGCCAATGTCCTGCATTGGCAGGAGTGTGCGCGGAAGCCACTGGGGTCCGCCGCCACCGCGCATCTCCTTCTCCCCACTCGGGGCTTGGGGAAGAGATGTGTGCCCCAGGGGTGTGCCCCAGGGGTGTGCCCCAGGGGTGTGCCCCAGGGGTGTGCCCCAGGGGTGTGCCCCAGGGGTTCTCCTCCCCCCACCTCTTTTTCCTCCCTCCCTCCCAGGCACATCAGGAGAAGAAGAAAGTAGGGCAGGGGGGGAACTAGAACCGTTCCCTGTGCTGGGTTTACGTAAAAGTAAGCCCAGCAGAAGGGAGCATTTTAAATTGCAGCCTCAACATCTGGGGCCTTCCTCCGACTGCCACCTCCGAGGGAGGTTTGGTCAGTGGCAACAAGGAAGAGGGCCTTTTCTGTGGCAGCCCCCAATTATGGAACAAGCTCCCCACTGAGGCCCACCTGGCGCCAACTTTACTATCTTTTCAGTGCCAGGTTAAGACTGCCCTGTATGCCGAGGTATTTAACAACTCCAAATAGTACATGGGTGGGGGGCAGTTATGTCAGCTTTTTAACAGGTCTATTTGTATTATCTTGTTCTTAGTTATTTAAGTCGTTTTAAAATTCACTTTTTAAATTTTAGTAGTGAACTTTTTATGATGTTTCCATTGTTTGTATTTTATATTGTATTTTATTGTATTTTTAAATTGTTGCAAACTGCCTGGAGAGCTTCAGCTATTAGACGGTATAGAAATAAAATAAATAGAAGCAGACAACACCCACCTTGGAAGCCTATACCTCCTCTGTGGGCTCCAGTTGCCATCTCCTGTTCCTACCATCCCCAACTCCCTTCTTAACCATATTTCTAACTCCAACATCAGTCGCTAAAAAAAATGTAAGAAGAAAAAACCCCAATCTAAATTTTGTCAGCAATCAAGATGTCAGGCACATGAGTATTTGGCTTATATTTGTGCTAAATAACAATTTTATTATCTAAGCAAATGATCTGAATTTTCTTGGCAGGCAATCTAGATTTTCACAGTACTGATAAGGTACTAAGAAGGGCTTTGAAACAGGACAAATCAAACACTAGCACAGTGTTAACAGACCGGACCTGTTTATGCAATCACACACTCACTCTCTCTCTCTCTCTCTCTCTCACACACACACACACACCACACACACAAAGTCAGCCCACCAAAATACATTTATTGATCTTTGGTTAAATTGCCTTCTAGGTCTCTGATCTTGGAAACTCAACAACAGAAACTGTAACAGTCCAGTGTAAGGTTTGAACTAGTTGAATGGTTAAATTACAGGGCACATAAGATTACAGTACTAAGCACTTTCTATCGCTTAGCAAATTTAGCATCATTGATATTGCTTCCCACCAGCTGAAGTGATGCTTTGCAGAGACAAACTTATTGATGCAATTACTACCATACACAGTCGGCATTAGCATTCATATAAATCCAGTGTGGCTAGTGCTTAGCCAGTAACAAATTTCAGTGAAGACTGAAGAATCTAGTTTCTCTTAGAATACATTGACAAATTATAGAAAAAGCAGTTCTTGAGTCACAGTGTTTACTGTTGGCATCAATACGCTAAAGGGGATATTATAATTTCTGTAGCACTATAGCCCAGAGTGGTTTACAAGCCTTATTACAACTACCTCTTATCCTTCCCCACCATTATTAGTAAAGTGCTGCCTGACATGCACAAATATAAAGTAGATTAATATATTGCTTTTATTCACCAGCATAAAATATAGCAATAAGCAATTGCATTTCTTTACACCTGGTGTAAAAATGTGTAAGTTATAGAAGAGGTCTCTTGGCCCTCACCTTTTATGTACACCTTTTAACTTGTTATTGATTTGGATGTATAGCCTACCTTATGTCAAGGGTTCAGGAAATGTGCTATTTGTTATGGACACAGGAGTACTACACAAATTGCATCAGGCAATGAGCCAAGAGCTGAACATGCCCAAAGTTCAAAAAACAGAACAAGGTTTTCCTTGAATGGGGTGTTTCCTCAAATTAAATCCTAATTTAATCAAAGTTCCACTTGTAAGTATGGCACTTTGACATGTAAACTGATCTACTACTAAAAACAGAGCACAGGGTTTTTTAAGGGTTCATTTTTTATTGCAGTTCTCCATCTCTGGGGTTTAAGATCCTAGGTTTGAAAACCACTAAATTAGCCAAGAAGATAAATATCCATTGGTTATGTAAAGCGGCAATCCTAAGCACAATTACTTCCAATTACTAAAATGAGAGACTTACTTCCTGCAACTGGGTTGGACCCACCATTTAATTCCACCGGAGGCAAAGAATACTCCTGCTGGCAGAAAGGACCAATTTTTCCCTCTTCCTGAAGCCTTCAATGCCACCTTCCACACTGCTCCCTCTGGAGCAAATTTTTGGGGAACATAGGGGGCTGCAGAGGGAGAGCAGAATTGATAAAAATCACCTTTCCCATTCAGTCAGTGAAAATGCTTCACTGGATGAGAATCCTTCCATTGACACAAGGAACCCTTGCATCTGCAAGAGGCAAATGCTGGATCCAACCCATTGTGCTTAGGATTTACGGTTGCAGCTAAAATGACTGCCCAGTTTAAAATGTTGACTCATTTATATGTACCTTGTTTACTCAGGCCGGTGGCATCCTGTGAATAGAAGGGTGATTCTTACATTACTTTTTGAGATGTGATTTACACTCATGCTAGAAAAGACATGATCACCACATAGAAGTGGCTAGGCTGCTGATACATGTGTCAGGAAGAAGTGTACAGTAGCATATGAACAAACAGCAGGAATGAAAAGACCACCTGTGTGAGAATTCCATGACTATTTTGGATATATTTTTCCACATTCAATTTATACAAAGGAAAAGTCATGATAGCCTTTTAAGTCCAAACTATGCGAGGCTGTTCCATATTATGAGCTATTGTGTAGGGCAGTCTTCCCCAATTTAGTGCCTTCCACATGTGTGGGATTGCAATCCCCATGTTTCCCAGCCCACTTATGGGAGTTGCAATACAGCACTTCTGAAGGACACCAGGTCAATGCATAGGCACTTGCCATGTGGACTTGCTAACAATTTTCACCCTGCCACACAGTACACTGCCAGGAAGAGATCGCCTGATCCCTTACCTGCCTCTTTGGTTGCTGAGCTCATCAGGAGAAACCCTCCTGGTGCTGCCCAAGATCTCAGAGGTCTGGTCCATGATGGCATGTCTTTAGGGTCTTTAGTATCGTAGCACCCACTCTCTGGAACTTGCTACCACTACAAATTAGACAGGCACCAGTCCTTCTGAGTTTTCAGTGCCATCTGAAAACATACTTTTTCCCAACAAGCATTGCCAGGAAGGTAATCTTGTCTTCTGTATACAGTAATATACAGTATTTAATTATGATTGTATACTGCATTGTTTTGTACATTGCTTAGAAATGTCTTTTAATGTAAACAATTCATAAATATTGTTAAATCACTGAATAATAAAATAAAGGCATTTGTGGAGATGAGTCTTATATGCATGTGTGCAACTAAGTTTTTACCATATATAGCGGAGGTCCCCAACCTTTTTGGACCCGTGGGGACATTTGGGAATTTGAGAAACTGCTGTGGGCACCACCACAAAATGCCTAATCAGCGGATCACTGCTTTGGCGTCTGTCACATCTATGGATCTTAGGCTGCATCTTATTCAGCAGCAGCAGCAGCACACACACACACACACCCGCAACATCTCTTTAATAAGAGATTGTCTAATTCGGCTAATTGCAGGCAGTGCAATACAGCTAATGCTTCTTTTAAACATATGTGTTGGCAATGTCCAATAGTTGCTTCTTTTGGGGAGGAGGTTATTACATAGATAAATTTTGTACTGGAACAGTCCTTAATATTAATGTATACACTCTTAAATTATTTACCTGCTTCATAGAAATTAAGAAATAGAAGGGGGAAATGGATTCTCTGCATCCTTTTGACAGCTAAAAGGCTGATATTACAAAATTGGAAGAATAAACACTCACCTCCTATAATGCAATTGAGTGAGCATCTTACAACTATTTTGATATATGGACAGGTGGTATATAGACACCAACTTCAAATTGTTACTTATTTGGATATTTGGTCCACTTTTGTTGAAGCACACAAAGAAGTACCTGCTCATACAATTGGTGTCTCCTTACAATCCAAACTTGCCCAATGTTGTTAGTGGTCTAACAGATTGCAAATGGATACTATAAACCATATTAACATTATAAAATGCTTCCATCCGCTCATTTTGATATTGGAAAGACCCTCCTTTCCAATAAGGTATTTTTAATAGAAATAACTGTGCAATCAGGTAGACTAAAACAACTAGAGTTAAGAAAACCCTAAGAAATAAATTTCAATCTGAATTTAAAAATTTGAAATGGGCGCCTCAACAGATTACTCAACACAGGTTGGTATTTCCTTTGCTTTCTCATTACCTCAGCTTTGCATTCCACTTGGTATATCTTGCTTTTATCAGATACTCTTACAGAGCAATCCAGAGGGCATCTAGGGAGCACTCTGATGTCAGAGCGCTCTGAAAATGTTATGCTCTGCCAGCAGACACCCGGCAGAGCAGGAGCAGCAACCAAGGCAATCATTCTCCTTTAGCAGATATTCCTCTATATGGAATTTTGAGCGCATCTAGTGGAGTTGCTGGGATGGGAGCTAGGAGGCTTTAGGATCCTATGGATCCCCAGCCCATCTCTCTTTCTTCCTCCTCACTTGCATCTGCACTGGAGGTCAGAGCTCCGACCTCAGGAGAGGAAGCCACCACAGTGTTTTCTGCAGCACCTGAGAGGCATGGGTTTTTCCCTCCCAAGGTCGAGGCAGTGTCTACGGCCTTGAAGGGGAAACACCACAATATCCTATGGTCCCTGGGACATTCGCCCCGGGACCATAGAATTGCTTTCTTAAGCGTTCTATTTAACCTAATGTACATTTTCCATAGCCATTGTACTAGTTTCACCATTGCCGGTTTCACATTTATTTACTAAAGGACATGGGGGGAGGGTCTATTTTGTCCCACAAACAGTGATACTGTTAAATTACGTAGGTTGTGTTCTAATACAATATTTTCATGAATAATTATACCATTTAAGACTGAAAATTTTCCCGTGTCAACAAATTGTTTCCAGGTGTGTTTTGAGGCATGAAAACAGCTTCCTTGGAGCATGAAAATATTTTACATCATGCACAAAGGGCTACTCCAGGAACTGATGTATCCGGGGGGGGGGGGACTAATTTTGAGAAAGTTTTCAACATGTTCAAATACTTTTAGATTTGTCCACATTTGTTCAGGATTAAAACTGAGAACTATTTTAAGCAATGATTACTACAATGTTCCATTCATTTTAAAAGAGTCACCAAGGTCTTACCATCCACTACTAAAGAGAGCTCAGAGCAAGGACGCCAAGGGTATGCAATACTTTGAGGCATCTTTTCTATAGGCTGTGATTTAAAATAAATAAAGCTATTTTAAAAGACCTTGGTTTCTAATGATGTCTACTGAAGCTAGCCCCACAGGTTATAAGAAATTGGAGCTGATTTGCCTAGTAACATTTATTTACACCCAAACATAGACAGTGGTTTGATGAAGCAACAAGATAATAGTTCTGTATTTCACTGTTGCCAACAGTGGACAACAGTGTTCACTGTTTTTTTTTTCCTGGCACAGTTTTCAAGCTTATTCCAAATTACGTGACAAGAAATTCAGCTGGTGAAGTCTTTCCCAATTTGATGATGCAGTGATGGGGAAACAGCTGCACCTACAGTTGTTAAAGGCAAGAAAGGCTGCCAATCCTAATTTCATGATGAGCAATTATAGGTTAATAGACATTTAAAATACATCACCTGCATGGAAAGGATTATATACAGTGATCCACAAAGGGATACATCAGAAATCCAGGCAAATGCAAGACCCAAACCTTCCAACATGGATTATTCTTCAGATTCTTTCTAGCTTGCATGTTTTTTGATTCCATTTCTCAAGACAGCACAGGATTTCAGCCATTGCTGACAATCTGATTTTTACAGTGCCTTTTCTATACTAACATTTCCTTCCTCTGCAATCATCAGGGATGTTGAAGAGTCCTTGGTCGTGAGTCACAAGTCGAGTCACGAGTCTTTGAACCCGAGTCTCGAGTCCTTGGTCCAAAATGGTGACTCATGAGTCACGAGTCACTCCCAAAGCCGACTCCACGAGTCCCTATTAAAATCAGTGGGGTTTTTCCCCAACAAAATAAGGCTACTTCAGATGTGTGGCTTAAATAAATTCTAGGCACAAGTGTGCCTTTTTATTTCAAAACTCTGCAACTGATTTTGGCAAGAACAGACCAGGCAGACAAGCCCAAAATAACCAGGCAGGCAGAGGAGGCAGGGAACCCCAAAGCAGGCAGGCAGAGGCAGCCAAACCCAAAATGTCTGAAAGGTTGCATTTTAGGAAAATAATTTTAAAAAATAAACTTGCTGTACTTCCTAAAACCTATCCATGTTGCATTTGAGGAACACGATTTTGGAACACTAGTCCTTGGTCTCGAGTCCCGAGTCGAGTCTCGAGTCCCATTAAAAATATTGGGACTCGAGTCTGACTCGAGTCAGTGTGGGGACTCAGTCCGACTCACGAGTTGAGTCCTGGAGTCCGAGTCCCCATCCCTGGCAATCATTTCCCTATGCTTCATGTTCTCCAGCTCACACATACATATCAGAAGTCCTGCATACTGTACAGAATTCAAGTGGCAAGAAAGCCCTGAGCATGATGTAGTCAGCAGGAGGAAACCCTCTGCAAGCAAGCTGTCCCATTCACTTTGATGGGAGGCAGTGATGCACACATCCGCCCCCCCGCACATACAGAGCTGTCTTCTCCACCAGAGTGGGAAAGCCCTTGTGGGGAGGCAAGTTGCATGGTGCAGATATCACTGGATGAGAACATTCACAACAGGTGCAGAAAAACAGAGCTTACTTGATCAATCAAATGAATACCATTGTAATCTGAATTTTTTATTAGTTTCATCAGAGCTGTTTTACAGAAGGACAGTTAGTGCCATGAAGAATTGTCACAGGGCACCTGTATAGTGAGGCCAAGTTTGAAATAACGGCTTAGATTTCCAAGGTGCACTTGTGCAAGCAAAAGGCACTTCTGCTCATGCAGGGTAGCATCACCTCATTTCCACTGATTTCCCCCTCTCACTGCAGTCCCACATACCATGACATTCAAGGGTTCCAACCTTCAAGAGGGGCTTTCAGAAAGGGCAGGAAAAGCCCACTGAGCGAGTGGAGTTCCACTTGTATCCAAAATATTTTGATTCAAAATATTATTTTAAAAATTGCCTCCTTCAGAATTCCATGAAGCTCATCTATGTTTAAACCGACTTTCAACTAATTTAACTGCAATTAATTTTTGGTTTTAAGCTGAGGCAAATCTCTGGGGCTGGAAACCAGACTTTAAAACAACAGAATATCTCAATCCTGATTTGATTTAAAAAAAACAAAACCCTGAATGGTATAGATACTTCTCAGAGTACACCAATGGGCTTTGCAATGTTAAACAGATGACTTATGCAAAGTTGGCAGTCAATTTTAAGTGCAAATGTACTTCTCCTCATACAAAGTGCAAAAGGGAAGCAAATCTGTCCAGTAGTGCTGTCAGCATTACTCTAACAATTTGTTAGCCTGAGTGGGCACTTCGTACGAAGTTTTCAAGTCTATGAATGAAACACACTTTGTGTACTTCACACAAAGGCCTTATGTATCTAGTCAAATCTGCAGCTGTGTTCTATTTGCAGCAAGACTTGCAGGAGAGGTATAGTATTTGCAAGGACTGAGTCAAAAAATGTTTACGCCAGTTTTACCAATGTTCGGCAGCCAGGGAGGGAATCCCATTCTATATTATTTTATATTTTTGTAGTTCTCAACTACTCTCTTTTAACCTACTAGTTTTTACCTTTTCAGTTCTTGAGCCCTCCTTTAAACCCATACCAACAATGGGATCCAAATATAATTTTTGATAGTGCACATTCAACTTCCTCCTCTCCCCCCTTCTCTTAGAATAATATACTTTTTCTTTTCTCTAAAAGTGCAAAAAGTGCCACTGGTATGACTCACTGTGGATCAAGGTGTATTGATCGTGATCCACCAGTTGAATAAATGATTTTAACAATGTCTACAGCAGACTCAATGCATCTACTGCAGTCATCATCATCATCAGGCGATCACTCGTGACCGAGTAAGATTGTCTTCCGGGATAAAAGGAGGAAATTCTAAAGAAGATTGTGTAGACTCTAGCGATGGGTCCGTAAGTGACTGTGGAGGCCAATTCTAGATCCACACAGCTTCCCACAGTGAGGACACAGGTTACCAGATAGAAGATGGTCCTGTAAAGGATTCATTTGACGTGCTTTTCGCTTAGCACGTTTCTCCCTTTCACCTTGCACTCGGGCTTCTTCAAAGTCCATGGAACCTTTGTGAAAGGCCAACCTCCATTTAGATCGTTCATGGGCCAGAGCTTCCCAGTTTTCGATGTTTATATTGCATTTTTTTAGATTAGCCTTATGAACATCTTTAAACCTCTTATATTGACCACCGATATTCCGCTTTCCATCCTTGAGTTGGGAGTAAAGTAACTGCTTTGGGAGACGGCAGTCAGGCATTCGAACAACATGACCGGTCCACTGAAGTTGGCGTTGAAGGATCATTTTTTCAATGCTAGTAGTCTTTGCTTCTTCCAGTACACTGACATTTGTTCGCCTATCTTCCCAAGTAATTTGCAGGATTTTCCGGAGGCAACGTTGATGAAACCTTTCAAGGAGGTGGAAGTGACGTTTATAGATAGTCCATGTTTCGCAGGCATACAATAAAGTTGGTAATACAATGGCTTCATAAACCAGTGTTTTGGTCTTCTTACAAATATCCCGATCCTCGAACACTCTATGTTTCATTCGAGAAAATGCGGCACTTGCGGAGCTCAGACGATGCTGGATTTCACTGTCGATGTTAGCTGTAACAGAAAGATAGCTGCCAAGATAGAGAAAATGATCGACATTTTCCAGTATTGTCCCGCCAAGCTGGATAGATGGCATCACCAAAGGATTGGCTTGCACTTGCTGATGAAGCACTTTGGTTTTTTTGATGTTAAGTGAGAGACCAAGTTTTTCGTATGCTTCTGCAAAAGCATTTAGGATAGTTTGGAGATCATCCTCTGAATGTGCAGAGACCACATTATCATCAGCATACTGAAGTTCCACAACGGAGGTTGTAATTACCTTACTTTTTGCTTTCAGCCTGCTGAGATTAAAAAGCTTTCCATCTGTTCGATATATAATTCCCACACCGGTGGGAAGTTTCCCCTTGACAAGATGTAAAACCATGGCGATGAAAATGGCAAATAATGTTGGGGCGATAACACATCCCTGTTTAACACCTGATCCCACTTTAAATGGAGCACCATGAGAGCCGTTGTTGTCCAAAACTGTTGCCGTCATGTTGTCATGGAGAAGTCGCAAGATATTCACAAATTTATTGGGGCATCCAATTTTCATAAGGATAGTCCAGAGAGCTGTACGATCTACAGTATCAAAGGCCTTAGCCAAATCAATAAATGCCATATAAAGGGGTTGATTTTGCTCCCGGCATTTTTCTTGGAGCTGACGTGCAGTAAAAATCATGTCTACTGTCCCTCTAGAGGGGCGGAAACCATATTGAGTTTCAGGGAGGATCTCTTCTGAAATAGATAGAAGACGGTTTGCGAGAATCCTAGCAAATATTTTACCTGCGGTTGCTAAGAGAGAAATGCCCCGATAGTTTCCACAGTCTGTTCTATCACCCTTCTTAAAGAGGGTGATAATTATGGCATCCCTGAAGTCTTCTGGGATCTCTTCTCTTATCCAGATTTTTTCGATGAGTTTATGAAGATGTTGTACAAGTTCGGGGCCCCCTTCTTTAAAGATTTCAGCAGGAATCCCATCTGGTCCACTAGCTTTGTTGTTCTTCATTTGATTAATGGCTTTTTTTACTTCATCCAAAGTGGGGAGTATTGCAAGTTCCTCTTTAATTTGTTTTTGCGGGATTTGCGAAAAAATCTCATTATCCACCTTAGATTTACGATTTAAAAGGTCATAATAATGCTCTTTCCAACGCAGTGCAATAGACTCTTTGTCTTTTAAGAGTTTGGTGCCATCTTTTGATTGTAAAGGGTTTGTACCATAGGTTTTTGGTCCATAAATGGCCCTTGTGGCCTTAAAAAAGCCCCGTGCATCATGAGATTCTGCAAGTTGTTGAATTTCTTCAGCTTTCTTTTTCCACCAAGCGTTCTTAAGTTCTCTTGTTCTTCTTTGGACCTCAGCCTTTGCGCTAGCGTAGGTTTTTTTCTTGGCAGCGCAGTTAATATCATTTTGCCATATTTGGAAGGCTTTCCTTTTTTGGTCAATTATATATTTAATCTCATTGTCATTTTCATCAAACCAATCCTGATGTTTCTTAGTTTCATATCCAATAGTTTGTTCACAAGCTGCAGTAATGGAGGTTTTCAGCTTAGACCAATGGTCCTCAATGTTGTCAGGAGGTTCCGTAGGTAGATGTTCCTTAAGAAGTGATTGAAGACGAGTTTGCTTAATAGGATCTTGAAGGACTTGGATGTTCATTTTACGCCTTGGTTTCCTTCCTTGAAGCCTACGTTGGGGAGCAATGTTGATAACCATTGTGGAACGGATTAGTCGGTGGTCTGTCCAGCAGTCGTCGGCACTCACCATGGCCCTAGTAAGAAGTACATCGCGGCGATCTCTAACACGGACAATTACATAATCCAGAAGATGCCAGTGCTTTGACCGTGGGTGCTGCCATGATGTTTTAAACTTATTCTTTTGTCGAAAGAGCGTGTTTGTGATAGTGAGATTATGCTCTGCACATATAGACAAAAGTAAGAGTCCGTTCGGGTTGCTATTACCAACTCCGTCTTTTCCAATAGTTTCTGGCCATAAATCAAAGTCACGCCCGACTCTTGCGTTAAAATCGCAAGATTTAAATTTAAATTGCGTTAAAAAATATTTCACCTTTGAAATATTTGTAGCCCTAACACAACCTTCTGCAACCTGGTGCCCTCCAAATGTTTTGGACTACAATTCCCAGCATTCCTGACCATTGGCCATGCTAGCTAGGAATGATGGGAGTTAAAAGTCCCAATGGCAGTCTTTCTGTAAGACGCATGAACACCAGCAATGAGGGTGACAATTTGACTTATCTTAGGCCTTAACTAAGTCATGATTCCTCTCATAAGGAGTGGGGTTGTTGTGAGTCCATGAAAACTCCAGGCCAAGTTACTACAGGCTAGAGATGAAGTGGAAGAGAAAACGGAAAGGTCTAAAAGCCAAGACACAAAAGCAGAATCTCCATATTATGAGAACGCTAACTGGGATCAAATGACAGAAGATAGCTAACTGCACCAGGGCCTGCTTTTGTGAACTTCCCACGGGCATCTGGATGGCTCTTGCTGGAGACAAAGGACTGGTCTAGATGGACCTTTGGTATGACTCCACAAGCCAATTCTTCTGTTTATAGGCGCTGTGTCTGCATGCACGTACACATGTGCAAAACCAAAACTAGTATCCTAAAAAAAGGTTTTTAAGGTCTGACAGGGTGTGTGCTGAAAGATGCAGCAAGGCGAGACTGACATTTGAGAAATGTTGACTAACCTCAGTTATTCTGTATTACAAATGATGTAGATCATTCCATTTCTACACTTAAACTACCGGTACTAGACACAACTGCTAAGATTGTTGTGGGTTGTTGTTTTTTTCATGCTACACTGAGAAATATGTCTCCATCATCCATGTTAAGTGTCCAACTTCTATTACTGAAGCAAATACAAGCAAAATATTAGAAAGAGCAAATTTAAGAATATCCAGTGATTCTAATTTTTCAATTTAACAGTGTGAACAAGTGTATAAAATATAAAGACAAGCAAATGCCAAGTTCCTTCTGGAACTTTTTCACCACGGTTAACAAAGATTAACACAATTCAACTGGTACTGTGATAGCAAACACATAGGATAGGGCACAGTAATCACTGTGCAAGTGTGATATACTGACCTGTGGTGTTGTCATTAACCACCTCTGCATATTGGGGTGCATTCAATAGAACAGAAGAGACACTGCTTGCAGAATGGATTCCCCCTTCCCCCTGCTACCCCACACCCCCAAAACTGCTCTGGAGGGTTGGGGTATTCTCTAGAATAAGTTTGGGGGACAAACGGGTGGCAGTGGGGAGGGAAAGGGAAGATCCTGCTGTATAGATCCATGCTTCACAGAGACCTGGCTGGGAGATGACAGTGGCCCGACTTGGGCACAGGCCCTCCCAGCTGGGTACTGTGTTAGTGAGCAGGTGAGGGAAAGTGGGCGGGGGGGTGGGGTGGAGTAGCTGTGGTCTATAAAGACAATCTCAACCTGACCAGACTTCCCGTTCAGGAATTGAATCACATTGAGTGTGTGTACCTGAGCCTGAAGACCAAGGATAGACTAGGGATTCTGTTGGTGTACCGGCCACCCCGCTGCCTAACAGACTCCCTGGCTGAGCTCACAGAACTGGTCTCGGAGCTGGTGTTGGACTCGCCTAGACTTTTGGTCCTGCGTGACTTCAACATCCCATTTGGGACCAGTTTGTCAGGTGCAGCTCGGGAGTTCATGGCATCCATGACAAACATGGGCCTATTCCAATTGGTCTCTGGACCCACCCATTCAGCGGGTCACACCCTCGATGCTGTTTTCAGTTCTGAACAGACAGATCTGTGGGCGGAGGTGATCAATACCTCTGCATTGTCATGGACAGATCATTTTCTGGTTAGGGTTAGTATCGCGGCTACTATTCACCCCTGCAGGGGTGGCGGACCTATTAAGATGGTCCGCCCTCGAAGGCTGGTGGATCCTCTTGGGATTCCAGAAAGCCTTAGAGGGGTCTATGGCTGGTACCGTCAACGAACCTGTTGAAGCCCTGGTTGACAGATGGAATCAAGACCTAACCAGGGCTATCGACACGACTGCCCCCAAACGTCCTCTCCGGCCCGCTTCTAACCGGGCACCCTGGTATACAGAAGATCTCAGGGAGATGAAGCGGAAAGGACGACTGGAGCGCCGATTGCGGAAAACTCGACTCATGTCTGATAAGACACGTCATAGAGAGCATCTTCGCTCCTATGGGGTGGCAATACGTGCAGCGAAGAAAGTTTTCTTCTCTGCACGCATTGCGTCTGCGAATTCGCGTCCAGCAGAACTGTTCAGGGTGGTGAGGGGTCTAACGCAGATACCTTCACCCCTGAACCCGATTTTAGAGCCTACGGTTGCTCGCTGTGATGCCTTTAACAATCATTTCACAGATAAAATCTCTCGGATAAGAGCCGACTTAGACGCCCTCATTGTAGCAGAAGCAGACAATGGAGTGTCCAGTAACTCCACAAGTAGGATTACACTGGATCAGTTTCAGTTGGTGAGTACCGAGGACGTGGACAAGCTGCTTGGTCGAGTGAAGAGGACTACTTGCCCTCTCGATCCCTGTCCTTCCTGGTTGGTTGTTCAAGGAGATGCAGTTGGATTACAATTACACTCTTTTCCTGTGTTTCCATGTTGGGTGCTGAGAAAGGGAAGCCTCTCTCTCAGTGCCCAGCATGGAATTATAGTTTAGGTATAGTTTAGCGTAGGGATGTGCGCGCTTGAATGGGGGGTGGATGCTCAGCCAATTCGCCAGGCTCAAACACCCACCCCCCCGAGTTCCGCACGACTTACCTTTCCCCGGCTCAACTTGAGATCTTGCTAGCCGAGGAAAAGCGACATCCAGGTTCCGACGTCTATGTTGTTTCCATAGAAAACGGCATAAGATATGCCATTTACGTAAAGTATAGCGTAGTAAACAGTAAAAACGGCATTTACGCAATATACTTTACATTAACAGCGTAGAGCCGGGGAACCCAGAAGTCCGTTGAACGCCTTGGTGAGCGCCTCAGCTGGTGCTTGCGGGGTGCTTGGCTCAGCTTACGTGGCGGGAGCGCGAGCCGAGCGCCCCGCAAGTCAGATGCTGGGCTTGGCGCCCATCCCTAGAGAGTACTAAGGAATCTTCTCACAGGGTAACCTTTATTATCTTAATTCTTCACTCAAAGCTTGCCTGTCCTGCAGTGCCAACAAGCAACTCCAACCACTCCAACCACTGTTATGAAGGCAATGGAATCTGTCTAATACCGGGATAGTAAAACCCATATTGGATTTTGTGGATAAATATTAGCACCAATACTAAACATGCAAAGGTTCATATGGTCATTTATTATTTTTAAAAAGACTGTTAAGACTGAAACAATATATTTATAATATTACTCTTACAATATGAAAATTATTTAGGACTTCCTGACACATTACATTATGGGGTACAATGCCTCACTGAGGACGTCATTGCATATTATACCACTTTGTATAGTTTAATACATGAATGTGCAGGAGTGAGGTAAATGGAAGTAAGCCTTCTCACAATTTTGGACTTACTACTTGTCAATTATAACCACCAACAGATTAGTTTCAAGTATGTGAGTGCTCAAAGAGAGAAATGCTCTTAAAGTCTGGTAATTGCACACTCCTGAATATTCATGAATTAAATGACCAAGTGACACAATAGTGCAATAAATACCCTTACTGTAACATGTATATAAGTCCTTCCGGCACAATTGCTTGCTGTGTCCATGCATTTTATTTACAATAAACTCTGTGCGGACAGCTTTCTTTACTGTAATATACAGCATTTCTTTTGCCCTGTTGGATTTGTTTGCTTTTCAGTGGAAAAATCATCCATGTTTTCCCGACAGGATAACTTCTCTGACTTCCTTATATGGCTCAAATGAAAGTTCTAAGCAGTCACCATTTATAGTACCTTAACACCTTTGAGATCAGCCAGTCAATGACTGAATATGCAGTGTTTTCAGGGCAGCATGGAGCTCATGAAAATGATACTTGGACATATTTCAAAGTAGCCCACCAGCAATTCAGCAGTTACTGACAATTTTAGGTAACCAAGTTATAAACTCGATTGTGATTTCCAACGTTACCCAACAACATTGCCTGAGAACACAAAAGAAGCATTTAAGGAAAAAACTGGCATGTTTTTCTCTTTGTCATGTTTTGTCTTCCCATTTTCTTCTGCCGTCTTGGGGCACATGGAGTTCCTAGCTTTGAATGTTTGCCTTGTCAGGTCATGCCACTGTCAGGTATTGATGATAGAACAGCCCAAAAAGGCTTGTGGAAAAGAGACACGCAGCAATCCACCAAGTAAGAAAGGACAGGAGTCCTCTGAATAGGAGTGGAGTGAAAATGTTCTTCAGGCTCGCCAGAGCCATTGTTAGCTGTATTGCAGTTACCTTCATCTTTCTATCATCAGATGAAGATTCAGAGTTTACTGAACTACTCAGTGGGCTGTTCTCCACTGGTAAATCTGAAGTTGATTCTGGATAAATGCCCCAGGAATAGTTACCTACAGAAAGAAAATAAATAGGAAGTTAAGGTTTATAGACTCTTGCTTTGATCATTTTAAATGGCATGCTTAAAAAGCAAGGACATGACTGGTTTCACACTGCAAATAGCAGAATCTTGTTTCCAGGACAGAAGAAAATAGCATCCACCTGAATCTTGAGATGCACAGTGCAGCTTTGCACAATACAAACTTAACACTTCCTTTCCCCATGTTTTCAGCAACAGGTGAAGCATGGATGTGCACATCTCCCTTGTAGACAGATGTGCAAGCTCCAGATGCACATGCCAGTCTTGCTTCCTGTTGCCACTTGTTTGTAGTGTGCAAAGTGTCAGCTTGGAAGGGGGGCAGAGAATTAAGATGAAGACAGCATGTACTGATTCAGAAATCAAAAGGCGATTTGAATGTACATATGTATGTACATGATTCGGGGGGAGGGGTAGAGAAGACAGAAGACTGACCAAAAAATGGGATTTCTTCACTCTGTCTGTCCTACAGACTGAAAAAGAATGTCCCAGTCCCACAACATCTTCTCACCTGTTTCATGATTCTAGTGACCAACAAAAGTAATCCTCATTTTCTAGTAACTGCTAGGTACCCATGTCTTTTTAGGGGAGACTTCTACACATTAGCCGATTGGTGTCTTTTAGTGAGGGCAACACTTCTGTTGGGATCAGTGTGCTGTTCCTCTAGTTACATGCCATGTCACGTCCAGCAAGCATATCATGCACAGAAACCACAAATACACATGTGCCCTTCAGAAGAATCTCACTATTCTACAGTTTTATGTGAAACCATTGATGCATTCAATTCTTCAGCTGTTTTTGAGCAAGAACTGGCCTAAATTTCTGGCTGTGTTATGTATGCACACCTTGCCAACCATTCTAGGATTTGGAACGAAGGCAACAACTAAGCAGACAGAGGTATGCAGGGACATTTGTCAGGGAGCCATAGCTCAATGTCTTGACTTGTCATCTCTTCTCAGAATACTGAGCAAAATACTAATAGGGCTTTTCACAGAACAGTTTCTTCTGTTTACTAGATACTTCTTACCTAAAGTTTTCAACAGCAGAGTCATGTGAAGCAGCATAACCAGAGGTGCCACATACTGAAGTGCAATTATACAAAGGTAATAAAACACTCTGGCCACCTGAAGTCAACAAAAATATTGGATAATTTAGTGCACAAAACAATTTAGTATGACTATCACAGAAGGTATCATAGCCAGCAATAAAGCACAGTTGTTGGCATAATCAAACCAAACAGCTTTACCTAATGCACTGGCAATCATCCACCATAGGTTGGATCCAGATATCCATCTATGGAAATGGGAGTGTGGAAGCTGCCACACTCCCTGCCAGACTCACCCCAAGTCCTCCAAAAATGTTCCCTTAAGGTTTGGAGGGCCCTGCTGAGTGGGCTGTGGGGAAAGGGGGAAACCAGGCAGAGGCACCTTCTGTAAGCAGGACAAAAGGTGCTTCCACCGGATTTTCCGCAATCTCCCACTTTCCCCTCACCCCCCCACCCCAATGCCACAGTGCAGTCCATTCGGCATATGTGCTCCGGCCCTCAGGGGAGCAGGAAAGTCAGCTTCTGTCTGCCCCCTTCCGTGAGTGGAAACTGGATCCAACCCCATGTGATTTTAATAGTGATTCCTTTGTAAAAGCCATTTGCTTATCTCTGTCCCACATTTGTCCTAAATAGTTCTGAAAGGTGAAGATATGGTTTACATCAGGAATATGTTTGCTGTTCATGTACTTATCTAATAAAGCAGCAATTATCCCCTGAAAAGCAAATAGCAAACTGTTCTGACACCCTTTCCTGCTACCATAGTGCTAAACTATTTCTCCAAGCCAGAAGACACAGAGCAGTTGATTGCCAGCTTGTTTTTACCCTTTCAGGCAAGCCAGCCATTTGCACTGACAACCACCATTTCCCACTTACCATGTCACTGCTTCCTACACCCCCTAACCAACAGACAGACTGATACAATGATGGCAAAAGTAGCAGCAGCAAATACAACTGCTCTCACAGAGGGCTACAAGTGCAGCTTGCTCAGCCAAGTGACAGGAAATGCTGAAGCTTTCTTCAGCTGCAAAAAATAACCCCACTCTATCTATTCAGATGGAGAGCAGTAAGCTTTCCCTTACTCTGGACTGGCTTTGAGGCACTGTGATGTCATCACACATCACTTAATCCCAGATTGGCTGGAATCATTCATGGAAGGATTAAAGCAGAAGTGGCTGGAATGACAGTGAAGCAGCAGAGGGGAAATAACTGCTGCGAACAACAGCAAAAAGAGGTATATATAAGGCTTTTCCTCCACACTCTGAAAATATTTGCCATTTAGCATTCAGCACAATCCTATCCCAACCACCCCTTTAGATTGTAATTTCATGCATTACATTGGTAGCTTTCCATTTTAGAAAACTCTTCCTCCTCTAGGTTTGGGAAAGACAAGTGAAGCTATCTATGTATATTTCTATTTAGATAAGCATTTAGCTATCTAAAGTATGTTACATACTTTCCATACACATAGCCTTAAGGAACAGGGTCGATTAGAAGCACAGCCATTCATAAGAGAACTGTAGTAATACCCCTCAGGGCTAGTGAAAAATGAGTCAAGTAGTGATGTTGCCAGAAAATGTTAGGTTTAAAGGTCCCTAAAGTCACAGTATCAGGTTTCTAGAAATCACTACAAGCTCTACTTCAGACTACTAAAACAAGAAGGGTCACCATTATGCTCATGAATCAAAACAACATCAGCTAGAACATACTTATTGTTCATCAGGCTTACCATTTTCTGCAATTCAACCGTACTTATTCTGCCAACTTCCTTTTTCATCTGATCCACACATTTCTGTGCTAAATTCAGGTAGGCCTGAAGATGACTGCGCATCATGGCTAACCTCAAAGCACATAGGAGAATAATAATCCACAACCTTATGGTATCAAATGTAGCTTCTGACATTCTGTAGATTAAAAAATGAACACAATGATTTTCCAAATGCCATTCTTAACCGTACGGACCAAGTATTCTTAATTTTGCACAGGACTGCTGGAGTGCTAAAAATGCATTATAGGCTTTCAGAATTCCACCACAGAGTAATAGAAATCCTATAATAATACTATCTGTACACCATTCCAACACCAAGGGCATATACACAGATGTTGTTGGTTGTAAACTTTTGGGGATACACAAACTCCTGCCCTCCTACTTTAGTTAACATTCCTATTACCCTGGGCCTCCAAGATATTGGGTGTGATATGTGCTCAAGTAAATAAATGGGTCATGAGCCATTTATCTTTCTATTCTCCTGCCAAACTGAAGGACAAAATATGTTCAGTATATATATTAACAGGCAGTGAGATGCAACAGAAGAGGATTAATACTGACTGTTTTTAAATTATGCAGTACACTGAACAGGATATTTGGTCTTTTTACTGCTTCAAGCTTTGTATTACAGTCTCATTCTCTCTTACATTTCACTTCTATTAAATGTCATGCAATTACAAGGAATCTTTCAAACTGTTCTCCATACTGCTCATTCTATCCTTTCACTGTTACAGCAGTGAAAGCACTTATTTCACTCTTACAAAGAGCAAGTTAGACAAATTAGAAGATGGTGCTATTTATGCTGGCCTCACAAGCAAGTTCAGAAATTTTGATTAAACTCACCCCCCACCGATAGTTATGAATGTATGTATGAATTGACACTGCATACTTGGCTTGAAGGATCCAGGAGGACATACACATTATACAGGTTCTTTCCATCTGTGTTTACCAAGGAACTGATGGTAGATATATTTTAACAGGTAATGCTCTTTGCATGTGTACACACACACACACACACACACACACACACACACACAGAGTGGCCATAGCTTAATGGGCTAGGAGACCCAAGGATCTCTTGGTCTTGGCATTGAGAAGAAGCCTCTAAATGTTAAACAGATCTGAGGGACTTGCATTAGTTTCCCAGGACTATTTAGATCAGGGGTGGACAGAAAGCAGCTGGTAGACCTCTGATTTGTAGTAGATCGGCAAGGGTTTCCAACTCCCAATTGTCAAACAGTAGCAGCAACAAAATGACTTTTCCCACCTAAATTAGGCCACTCAAATGAAGAAAGCTTGGTGTAACCAGGAGTGGACTTTTCTGTGAAAGGACTGAGCGCTCAGTTCAGTTCTGGTACTGAAAACAAGTTCCTAGGCTCAGAGGCACCCAGTTCTTTAAGTCTATGTCTTTTGCACCTGACTCTTTTTGGTGAAAATTGGGGTTCTAGTAAAAAACACATAGTAGATCCAACAAGCCTGAGATCTACCCACCCCTGATTTAGATCTCCTCCTGCCTCCTTTACCTTTAACCAAATACACAATATAGTGGTGCTGCAGTTTAGACCTCCTTAGTTCCTTAAAGCCAAGATGACCCAGCAGTAGGTTCTACTCATAACATTACATCTCTGCCTTTCTAGCTTGCAGTATGTGCTGGACTGAATATGATGGCTGAATAGTCTTACACCTCTCAATGTTACTGTCATCACAAGTCCTACCATCAAACTGAGATAATGATCAACAGCCACAATGGATGTGACATTCCTTGGTCCTAAAATACATGTGGACAACCTACAGTCTGCATGCTGCCCACAACTCCCCCCTGGCATCTCCTGTACCTTCGGGCAGCTCCATCAAGCTGCCACGGCCATGAGAAAAAACAGTAGACCAGCTGGAAGGCAGTGAGACCCAACAAAATACAGTGGTGATAGCAACATATTGTCCTTAAGAATGACATTCTAGGCAATGTGCTCTATGGTTTGTGCCTCACTGTCTTCCTGCTTAGGGTACAAGAGATGTAGGAAAGGGAACATGTCGGGGGTCAGATGGAGAGTGCTTTCAAAGGAGATAGGAGCACTTTCAGGGAGATAAACATACTTTGAAAGCACAAATTTGGCAAGATCAATGCTTTCAAAAGGCTCTTCTCTTCAAGAAAGTATTCTTTTCTGATCTGAAATCACTATCCATGTGGCTCTTGATGCCTCAGGTGTTCTTCTCACTTGATGCATGCTGAAGGCAAGCAGGCTGTTTTTATGAGGGAGAACGTCACAGTTTGTATGTGTGTGTTTGTGTGAATGAATCGTGTGAGGGAGGGAGAGAGTGAATAAATGAATGGGAGAAAATGAAGAGATTATGGATTGATGGATGGATGATGCGGAGAGAGGGTGTGTGTGTTTAAGTAAAAATTAATGGAGGGAGGGGGGATAGAGAGAAGGGTGGCTGGCACTGACCCCATCCGCTGGTGTCAGTATTTTGAAAAGCTTGGCCACCCCTGTCCTAAAAACTGAAGATAAAGGCTGGGGCAATGGTCAAGTTTTCCTATTCCCCTTCAGTATAGCCATAAAGGTATTACTTTATAGACACACAGTAAGATTTCACAATGTACATTTTCAAAAGCAGCTTACAAAGGCACATTCTCTTTTCCCAATGGTGGATTCATTATATAGTCCTTGGTAATGGGCTTTACCCACAATAAGACCATAAGCAGGGGTGCCAGGAAATTTATATGCAGCAGAGTTCTGAAAGATGGAAAGGAAAACAAAATCAATACATTATGTAACTCCTACAGAAAATCAGTGTTTTCTGCTGCTGTGTGTTGAAAATAAAGGAAATAAATATAAACTAGTTTATTGCCCTTCTGCTACATCAAGAAATATGTACTCAGGTTATCTGCTTGGACAGTGGCTTCCAATTGGTTCCAAAAAATCCTGGAGTTCCTTGGAAGCATATGAAGGAGAAGATCAACAATGGTTGATCAGCTCCCCACAAATCCTACTTGCTTGCTGCTACCAATCTTCCCCTGCAATGTGCAGCTGCAGGCAACTAGGACTCACATGGTAACAGTGAGGATCAATAGGAGTGGACAGCACCCAATGTGAGCTGGCTGCCTGCCTAAAAATATGCCCCAGAGAGTTCTGCAACAATGCAGAGGCTCTAGGGCACATAGGCAGGCAGGCAGGTGTATGGGATTCCTACACGGATATTTTAGTCCATTACAATGGAATGGAACACGGGTGGAGAATCTCTTTCAGCCCAAGGGCCAAATTCCATTTTGGAGAAGCTTTCAGGGGCTGCATTCTAGGCGTGGGTAGGGCCTAAGGCAAAATGGGCAGGGCCAAAACTACCAGCATATTTTAGCTTAAAGCTCTTACTAACAGCAACTAAGCCTTAAGAGAGGCATTTCAACCTTTCAGAATGAGGAAAAAACTGCAAAAGCCAGAAAACCACCAAACAATTGGCGGTTGGGGCAAAGGGGGTGGGGCTAGGAGAAGGGGACATGGCGAGGGACAGATTGGGAACCCAGGCACCCCTGGACTCAAACATCAGTTATACCTTCAGCAATGGGCAGGGCTGATGAAAGGCCAGCAGCCTGGTCCAAAAATTTCTTAAGGGTGCAATCCTATACATGATTAGACAGAAAAAGTCCTATGACTTCCAGCATTCCCCAGCCAGCATGAATGGCTGGGGAATGCTGGGAGTTGTAGGACTTTTTTTTCTGTCTAAACATGCATGTAGGATTACGCACTAAAAGAACTGAAACCAAAACATTCTGCAATAACAGATTTGTTGATAAGGCTGTAGAGAAGGAAACTTTTAAACAGATAAATTGTTCAGATAGCAAGTATCTCTAATATGAAACAATTGAAGCAATGCAGGCAGAAAGAGCAACAGTCTTTTCTCTTTGGTTTCTGTATGTAAATGTGGTCTGAGTGGAGGTAGCAAATGAAGCAGCAATGCTGGATGTCATCTCTGCCCATGCCCCTCCGTCAGCATATCCAATAATCAAGTAATTTGAGGATTTTTCGATCTGAGTAAGCTACTTCTGTATCTGACCCAGGCTGACCTGCCACCGCAATCCTGGGTTATTCACAGGGCTTGATGCTTGCAAATCATTATATGGGTTTCCACCAGTGCTTCTCCATCATTTGCATCTTGTTCAGAATGCAGCAGCAAAATTGCTTACCAGCTTAGGCAGCCATGATCTTATTACTAATGTCCAACATTCTTGAGACTTACTCCCAGAAACTTAGATACCACTCACACTTTGGAGCTCCCACAAGTGTCTTAAGACCAACTGTCTTAAGACGACATGGGCCCCTGAGCCGCTAGAACTTTGCTATGGAAGGTCCATCAATGTCAAACTTGTTCCATCCAGATATTCATCTGTTCATCCCACAACTTTAAATATCTGAACATAGTCTTATTTTCCTTGTGCCTTTTAGTTTATCTCCCCTCTTATTCTCCCTCCCTATTTTCTTCATTTAAAAATATTTAATCGACTTTAAACTGCAGCTTAACTGTAGTTTCAATATATTGACTTTACATAAAGTACCCTGAAAACATCAATTGGCAGTTTGGCTGGGAAAGCGAAGCAGTGCTGTATAAAGATTACTGCTGGGAGGGCAGACTTTGATTTAAGGTAAATTCTACAAGATGTAGCTTACTGGGTAATTTTTTCAGTTGTTAAACTCAAAGCATCCAGATGCATCTGAGCCAGTCTCAATCCAGGGAATGTCAAAAAAGCACCAATAAGTGAACAAAGGATAGCCAGGAAGAGTTTGAAAGTTAGTTTAGACACAGGACCCCTAATAAAGAGAAAGAGAGTCAGTTTTTCTCACATTTTAAGGACATGGTATTTATTGTGTTCTTACCCACCCCACAATATAAATCTATTTCTAAATTATATTTGAAAATCAGAAATATTAAACCTATCTACTCCTACAGATGCACCACAGCAAAAAAATTAAAAAGAAGTCATCTTAGATGTCAAGTTAATTACGTAAAAGATCATTTGTACCGGCTGCCCAGTAATAGTTTGTTGTTCTCGTTGCTTATGGGGGAGGAATAGGACCCCATTCCTGGTGTAGAGAAAAGGTGACCAAATCTGTGATCGAAAATAACGAGGGGATTCCCTTGTGCACTACTCCCCTTCCCAACTGGGAAGAGGAACAGTGCACAGTGGAATCCTGTTATCTCTGATCACAGATCAAAGATAACAGCAGGGATGCAGCACCTGTGAAGTCAGGGACTTGGACGGCCCTGGGAGAAGCAGCTCCTACTACCACCAGCCAAGTCCATTCAGGCACTGCTCACCATCCCCGTGGCAGCAGGCAGCACACAAAGCCAGCCACTCATTTGGTGCTGGGAGAAGCCATTCCCTCTAGCACCAGCCAGGTCTCATTCTCTCTATCGGGACTCCTCCCAGGATTGGCCAAGTCCATTTGCACATTGTGCACCATCCCCATGGGGATGGGCAGCACACAAAGCTGGAACTCTGCTGGCACTGGAAGGAGACACTCCTTCCAGCACCAGCTGAGTCCTGTTCTCCATGCTGAGAGAGGCACGGTAGTACATGCCTCTTTCAGCATGTAGAAGGCAAAACGGGTGGGTTGTCATCAGTGGGTATGACAACACCTATTGATGTCATTGGCCCCCACACCACAAAGTAGTTCTGCACCCCCACTGTACACAAAGTATGAAGTTCCAAATTATGAACATCCATTTAGAAAGCATTTGGTTTATAGGGCTTCTTAATAGTTGCTACCAATTCAAAAGAAAGAACTGAAAAATTGAAAGTGTTGCTTGGTATATCAGGTGTGTCTGCTCAGCAATCTGAGATCCCATTACAATAGGACCCTTAATGCACACACAGTGGGACCTTTATTTTCTCTCTAGAACAGCTCCCCTATGTCCATCAGAAACTGTTTCCAGCAGTTTCAGAAGCAGTTCAAGGTGAACCAAGAATTACTGTCGTGAATAGAATGTGAAAAGCTCTGCTGTGCTTGCAGACATTGCCACATGTACCGTTTGAATTAAAGGATCCAAAGTCCTTAAAATAATCCAAGCTGAACTAAGGCAGAGCATGGGTAGTATTTTGATGGTAAAATACTAACTAGTACACAGTTAAGTTTTATACTTACTGGGATTCCAAGCCTTGTTTTTCAAAAAACTGCACAGCACTTTCTGAAAAATTTGAGAAGCCTGAAGATGGAAAAAATAATTGCACAAGGTGAATGTAGAATCTCAAAATGCTAACACAGAACATTTTAGAAGTAGTTGTCAAGTGCCTAGTCAGATTTTACTACAATTGCTAATCAGAATGCACCAATTCAGTTATAAACAGGCCACGCCTTTGATAATATCCCTTTGCTCTTTGTGTATCTCTGAGTGTGAAGAAACTGTCAGCTCTTTAAGAACACAATCCATTACCACAGAACAAGTCAACAACAAAGGCCTCACTCATCTTAATAGTTCTGAATTACAACCTAAGAGCCTAACCAATTTACAGAAGAGGTATATCAGGTCAACTGCAGTGATGGGGAAAGGGAAGAAATAAGAACAAACAAAAAGGTTGAAAGGTCATTTTCGGATTTGCATGCCAAATACAATTTGCCTGCTATAGCTGAATGGAAATTCTTGCAATTGCAACATTTGTTGGAATCTAGGTTTGGCCCTGTAGCTTTTACAGCTTCACAGCCTCCTCCGCTATTGGAAACACTTATTGGGGCTGATTAGTTATTATCAACCCACGATCCAAGGTTATAAATATTTATCTTTGGTGAATAAATATGATACACAGGGTCTACAGCAGGAATGGAATAGGGAACTGGAATGTCCTATTCAGTCTAAGCAATGGATTGTCAATTTGGCATCCATATCTGAAGTTTCAATGGGTCTCAGGTTATGTCTTATTAAACAAAAACTTAATTTACGTTATTTACGGATGCATACGTTCTTTTATATTATCTACCTGCTTCCTGGAAGTTAACGCATGGTCAACGTAATTGGATTTTCCATGCCCTTTTGACAGCTAGAAGACTAATATTACAAGATTGGAAGGATAAATGCTCACCTATATGCAATGGATTGAGGACCTAACAACATTTTCAACATCTGAATGGATGGCATGTAGCTGCCACACTTGAATGAATACCTATATGGATATTTAGTCTGCTTTTGTTGAAGTTTATGTTTAATTGATATATTCAGATCTATTTATTTATTTATTATATTTATACCCCGCCTTTTTTCCTGCAAGGAACCCAAGGTGGCTTACATAATCTTCCTCCTCCTCTCCATTTTATCCTCACAACAACCCTGTGAGGTAGGTTAGGCTGAGAGTCAGTGACTGGCCCAAAGTCACCCAGTGAGTTTCATGGCCGAGCGGGGACTAGAACCCAGATCTCCCGAGTCCCAGTCCAACACTCTAACCACTACGCCACAATATATCTATGTAAATATATTGTTTTTTTCCTTTTTATGGTTTTGCTTTGTTGAAACTTATAATAAAAACATACATTTAAAAGGTTGAAAGTAGACAAAATAATAGTAAATATTTCAAAGATATATTTCAAACATGTACTGCTACTGTTACACATAGGGCAGTATCCAACACTGCCCGTCCATGAGCGGGGCCCATCACTACTGCCCGTCCATGAGTAGCCAGTCCCACTGATTATGCGAGCTCTGCCAACATGCCCCGTTCCAGAAACAAGTGTTTCACTTGTTTTGGGTTGCTCCCAGAAGTGCTAAATCTCTGTTGTGCAAACAGTGGGGAGGGCTGGCCACTTGGAGGCAGTTACCACTGGATACTGACCATATACTGTTAAAATTGACAGGGTACTGCCCATGTCCAATGTTTTAAGGTGTTACCTGATTCGAGTCCAAATTCTAGATAGTTTTCTGTTACTATCAGAATTGCCATTGCTTTGACAAAGAAAAAGAAGCCAAAGGTTACACAGACTGATCTTTCGCCGCCCTCTTCTACTTTGAAGTAGTGCGTAGTTAATGAGAACAATATTTTGCTACATAAGAAGAGTCAAGGAAAAATCACAACTGAATGAATTTGTTTAAATACACCAACACACATTACAATTAATACACTGAGTAGTGTCCAAAGAACCAGACAACTAGTTCCATATGCCCAAAGGGACTTGGGCTTGTGGTTCATGAAGAGCAGTCCCAACACGCTGCACAGCTACGGCTCTTCAAATAGGCAACTTTGAGAAAGCAGTTTATGATATGCAGTTGGGGTGCTGTTCAAAGGAAAGGGGTTAAAAAAACCCAAATCCTACATGGTGTACCTAGAATAGCTCTTCAGATCCCAACTATTACATGGAAACAAATTCAATTTAAAGAGGGCTATCACCAAGGACTTGTTCAGAAATAGAATATAAGATGAGATTATCATAACCACATTTGACTTCTCTCTTTCATTCAAGAATTACAGTTAAGACCTTTACATCCAATACCAAAAATTCAGTAGGAACTAAGTAAAACTGTAAACTTTTTAACAGTTCAGTATTTAATTAATGTTACTTATTGAAAGGAACATGAAAATTAAGCAGATCTATTAGCTAATTAAGGATTTCAATCTTTCTTATCAGGAACTATAGAATTTAACAACTTCATTTGCAGTGGTTGAACACAAAAGTGTGAGCTGAGATCATGATCACACAGCCTTTTAAAACTTGTTATTAATCACACTAGCATAGTTTCCCAAAGACTTGAAATTACTATAAATTATAACATAAAGGCGTCTTCATGTTTTTTATATCAACAGTGAACTTCAAAATACTGACTGTTAATCAATTAATGCAAATGTACTCCTATGAAATTAGAGGTTTTAAACAGAAAGTCATTTCTCAACAAGTTCCAACAAGCACATATATGAGCTGCATCAGAATCCATAACAGGTTTTTACCATCACACACGGAGTCTAAACTCAAGATGTACAAAAACATGCACTTCATGGTCAGGGGATTCCTTAGTCCATGAACAAAGTGCTACAAAATATTTAAAGTTTCATCTCATATTGGAGCATTTACTTTATTTGATTTATAGCTGGGGTGGCTACAAATTGCACTGATTAAACCCATAACTGGTTTCCTGATTGTTTGGTCTGACTTTATCAGCCCCAGGGACACCAACATCTTGGACTGAACTCTGGCGCGGCCCAGCCCGGCCCAGCCCCTTCAGACAGCTGTTTGACTAGCATCCATTATGGAAGCAGCAATAGTTTCATTATTTTGTTCTGAATTACAAAATTTTACAAGACAAACAATAAAAATCCTAAATATGTTTTTTAAAATATTTTCTTTAAATATTTTTCTCTTAATTTAGAGTACTGTTGCTTCCTTAATACACACAGCAGCTCAATCATATTAATCGTTATAGCAGGGGTGCAGAATGTCAGGCTGGGATCCCAATCCAGCCTGCCTGGGATCCCAATCTGGCCCCCTGGGGTTCCCCAGATGGCCACACCCTCTTTCCCGCCAAACAACGAGGGTTTGCTGGTGTCTCGGCTTTTGTACAGTTTTTCCTATTCTAAAAAGCTGAAATGCTTCTCCTAAGACTTCGTTACTAGCAGTAAGAGCTCTATGTTAAAATATGTTGCTATTTTTGCCCCACTCCTTTTGCATTTGGCTCCACCCACCACTGGAAGCCCCTGAGAGATTCAGCCCTCAAATAATTATAGCTTCAAATAATTATCAATATGAAGCCATGGATGACCATTCCTCATACGTTCTTAGCCATCTTTGTTTTGAGAGCAAGTGGGGCAGCGCAGGGTCAAAAAGACAAACAGAACATTTAATTAAGAGCAAAAGGAGATACAAGCTAGTGAGGGGTGGGGGGAACTCTTAAATGGAGATCTCATCATATATTAGAAATTGTGCATGGACTTCAGTGCTATCCTATTTCAAGGTGAGCAAGCTTCTTGTTTTAAGCTAATGCATATCCAAAGCTTCAGGAAAATGCTAAGTAATAGTTTAGGACAATCTGTAATGAGAGACAGCAATCAACAATTTGACTTTTTTTTTTTTCTCATTCCATAGCCTGCAGTTCTGCAGTTAAGATTTTTCCTGCATCTACTCCTTAACAGCAAAGCCTGCAGATAAGCAGAGCCTGGCACATGCTGGGATCTTTTTACAAAGGAGAGCTATATATAGATTGCTGTTGGTGGTACTCTTCTACAATAGCAAACTGCACATGTGCTCCTTTTAGTGTATGTCATTCATAACTATGACATTTTACTGCATACTATGCTATATAGGCAGCTGTAGACAGAAACTCTAATTTTACTGCAGTCCAATTATTCAGTGCATATTTATATTTAGTTTCTAATGGGGGGAGAAAGCCAAAAATGTGACTTTAAAACTCCTATTCTAGCATGTCATAATTTGGTATCACATAACATTCCCTATGCAAATAATTAAAAAGCAAGCTACAGGCTAAAATTTCAAAACCATGCCCTTGACAGATATACAGTTCATAAACTGGGCCAGTTTTCAACGTATCATGCCATTGTTCAGTTAACTTGTTTTAACAATAGGACATTAAAACCAAGCATCGGCACCTTGCAGAAACTCTGGGGTAATCTTAATCTCTAAGACTATAAACATGTTTTATTCAACTTCCAAATCTTATCATAAGGGATAGTTATCAGTCTCTGAGCAGCAATTACTATCACCAGAACCAGGAAGAAGAAAACATTCAAAAACAAGGATATCTCCTCAGTCTTATTACAAAACTTGTTGGTGTGAACAGAAATTAATCTGCTGAAGGATGCTGCTTAGGGAAGCCCTAAAATAAACAAAGCACTTTTAAAAGTCAAAAATATCCAGAAGAAAATTGGGGGGAATATACTGGCTTGACATGTGGTATTCAACTCACTTTTTACTTCTCTGGAAGATAACAGCAGAAGAGCCAAGGTAGCATCAGCGCTCTTTAGACCCCTCTTCAGTGCTAAACTTTCACTGTTGCCCAGACCAGCAAGCAGAGCCAGCTTAGTGTTACTCTGCGGTACTGTGGATGCCTTACTGATGTTATAGATATGCTTCTGTAGATATGCTTCTGGAGAAAGCAATGTAGTAATGAATGATGCATAGTTTAGGGGTGAATGCTACTGTAATACTTTCTATGCTCCAATTAAAAATAGCAAACTATCTCCTGTGAGGTGCACAAAACAATAGATCATATTTTGAGGAGTTGAACAGAATAGCCAGGACTCCATAAAAGGATACATTGCAAAAGCCAGAACAAGCAGACACCAGACTATGCTGATATTCATTTCTTGTGAGGGCTTCATCCAGCTGTAGTAGGCTTCAGTTACCAAATACACCACTGTAGCTGCAACTGTGAAGTCCACCAGCCACTGGTATTCAGGAAAATAATGCAAGGCTGAAAAACAAATGGTTGTTCAGTAACTGCAGTATTTAACACTGAACAATTTTAAAACATCGCATCTGCAGCTGTGGTTTTAGATGGTCAAGTAGACCAAGGGTGTTCATACTTGAACTACAGTTACGTTTTTTGAACATACAGTAATACCTTGGATTGCAAGTAACTTGGTTTGAGAGTGTTTTGCAAGACAAGCAAATTTGTAAATATTTATTTAATTTTTTTTTAACTTGATATACAAGCGACGTCTTGCAATACAAGTACTGTAGTACGGCTTAATTAAAAATCTCTGTACAAATTTTTTTGGGGGGATTTCGTTTTGATATAAGAGTGTTTTGGATTACAAACACGTTTCCGGAACGAATTATGCTCTCAATCCAAGGCATGACTGTACAACCACCCAAGATGAATTCTTGGAAGACAAATCACAAAGGGAAAAACACTATAATATAACTAGTTCTGGAAAACAAAGTACTCTGGCTAAACCATAATGTTACTGGCAAAGAGAATGTTGCACTTCCATGCTATTAAATGAGTCCATACGGACATATGAAACTGCTTTATTAAGTTAGTTAGACCATTGGTCCATCTAGTCCAGGACTGACTAATCTGACTCACAGTGGCTTGCCAGGATCTCGAACAGAAGTCTTTGCCAGCCCTGCTTCCAGAGAACTTTTAACTGAAAATGCCAGAGATTGAGTCTAGATCTTATGGATGCAAAGCATGTGCTCCATCGAAGAGCTATGGTCTCTCCACAAAAATATCTTAATTGCAATTATGTAATCTCGGAATCAAACACTTGCAGCACTTACAAGTCAAGAAATCCCCACCTAACAGAAGGAAGTGGCAATGCTTGCTCTTTTTCATCAGCCTATAAATATGATAAAAGGTGGGGGGGCATATAACAGTTAAATGCTACTAAGGGCAAAGGGAAAATATTCCTTACCGTTAATCCCATCATCATCATCTGTTTATTACTGTCATATGACCCAACATATACACTTTACATTCCAAATCTCACAAACAATAATCATACATAATAATACATGATTATAAACAAAACAGCTCTCACTTGTTCCCTACCAAAAAAACCCCTCCTTTTCATAGCAGCTAGAAAGAATTTAACCTTACTGTTAATCATTGGTTGTTAAAACCAACACAAGGTTGGGGAAACTCAGCACCTACTTTAAACCAACTGTACCTATTAAGCAGAGGATAGTGTTTTGAAAATCCTGGTCCTACCTAATCAAGCCAGGACACTTTGTGTGGCCTTATTTTACTTCTCTCTCTGACACCTCTAAGAAATCTGTACATCAGACCAGTAAGCTTGCTTTATCCTGAATCTATTTTCTCTGTCATACAGAGATCTAAATAAATCATTCATTACATGTTAGCATTAACAATAGTTCTGGTTTTGCAGAAAATTGAAGAATTCTTCTTAGGTTGGGCTTTAAGAGTGTTCCCATAATCACCATACATTTAGGAAGAAGAATACAAATTTACAACCCCATGCAGATTATTACGGTCATGGTCCCTTACCCAATGCATCTATTTCAGTAATGGATTTTGTTTCCAGGTGAAGATCAATGTCTTTAGGAATGGTTAATGGTTTGTTTTCAATGTGACCATTGTATTTCCTGTAGAGATACACACATATTAAAAGCCATGCCAATATCGACTCATCTCTTACGTTTCCAGTGCTATCAAATTATCAATTCAAAATGGATTTAAATGTAAAATATGATACAAAAAATCCAAAACTGTTCTTGCATGAAAATATTGAGGGAAGGGTTGAAACATGCCTGGCATCTGCCCCTCCCCAAACCTGCTCTTACTGAGCATGATAAGCCTGTGCAGAGAACAGGGATGAGAATTCATTGACCTGGTTCACACAACATGACAATCCACCATGGGTAACCAGTCATGGTGAATTGTCATGGCATCTGAACCCTGCACAGTTTCTGCAGGGTGGCTTATTTTTCACAAACATGCCACCCTGAGAACTCATGGCTTGTTTTAGGGTAGTCTTGCCCACGATGGGTTGTTTTGTCCAAACCTGGCAGAGCGACTTCATCGTGGGTTGTTCGGAGTGGCTACGGAGCCACTTGGCAACAGTGGCAAAAACACCTGCCACTCGATTTTGCAACCTAGCCAGTGCCTGCTCTTCCAACCAAGTCAAAACGGCATTTTGGAAGAACCATCACTCGTTCCTCAGCTTTTTAAGTAAACAATTAGGTGCCTCAAAAATGTGCAATTGGAGGGGGGGGGTCGATTTTTTTTAAAAAATATTATTTTTGTCAGTCTCTTGCAAGTCTGCATTTACTATCCAACATGTGTAGTCTTGCCTGGTCAATTTCCTTGTCTGTTTCAACTGTCAAAGGAAGCAGCAAAGTGGAAAAGGTAGACTTCATATAGACAAATTTGTGCAGTTGCCAGAGATCAATTGACAAGCTGCCAATTGAAAAGCACTGGTGAAGGGGGGGGGAAGCGGCGAAAGAAGGTGCACCAAAAGGGAGGAGGGGACAAAATCTCCCCCTTAGCAATGTAATCTTCTCAATTTTAAGTGCTGAACTGACAGTTCTCAGTGTCCTCCACTGTGGCATACACAACTTTTTTATTTTGCCGTCGCCACCACTTTATACTGTGACACACCCGTCTCTGCCCCACACCTGTGGAAGCCCTCAGTAGCGTGTTTGTCGGGTGTTTTAGCCACCTTTACTCTTTTGTTTTATACAGCTCCCTTGCTCGAGCTATGAGCCTTTATACTCAGGCCCTGCACCAAGGTCACTATGTTCCTCTCAAGTATCCTGCTTGCTTCCCACCTGGGACTCACGGAAGACACTCAGCCTCTTTCACTCAGGCTCCCCTTCGCAATCCCTCAGAGACACACCAGCAGTTACCTGAGACACTCCTCTCTCATCACAAGCCTTTGGCCCCAACTGCCTCGGCTAACTAGGGTAATGACCTGAATACTGTTATTTCCCTTGCTGCCACCTTTCTCCTCTGAGATTGTTCTCTCAGATACGTGTGTTCCTTCCCTTAGTCACTCACTCCCACACTAAGGGTTAACAGTGCTAAGGGTTAACAGTGCTAAGGGTTAACAGTTTATCTCAAGGAGCGCCTCCAGCAACATCAAGTAGGCTGCTCAACAAGATCTGCCACAGACAGCCTTCTCCCTGTCCCATCAGCCAGAGAAACCAGGCTGGTGGGGACTAGGAGGGCCTTTTCTGTGGCAGCCCCCAATTTATGGAACTCTCTCCCCAGGACCTCCCTTCCTTGATTAGCTTCTGCAGTGCAAAAAACTTGGCTTTTCAGGCGGGAATATTATTTATTTATTTATTTAAATTTTTGTGCCGCCCAATAGTCTAAGCTCTCTGGGCGGTTTACAACAATTAACAAGACAGTCCCTGCCTGCAGGCTTACAATCTAAAAAGACACGACACACAAGGAAAAAGGAATGGGGAGGGAAGAAGGGATGGGGTGGGTTAGGATTTTTAAGTTTTGTACTGTTTTTAATTGTTTTTTACACTGTTTTTTCTTGTATTTTATTGGACTGTACATCGCTCAGAGTGGCTGGATGACTGGCCAGATGGGTGATTCAAAAATATAATAAATAAATAAACAGTAAATCAAGAAAAGTTTATTTCTACAGATGGAAACATAAGTTATATTCAGGTGCTTGCTTATCTTAACAACCGTTACAATATTTCAACTCCAGGATGAGGTAACTCCTCTCACAGAAAAGCCTCCCAGCCTCTTTTACTTCTGAGTCCAACTAGATGTCTCTCAGTTCCACACTCCACGGTCTGTCACAGCTCTCTGCTCCTTGCCAACATTCCAAGAACTGTGATTGGCTCTGCACTTGCAGGCAGAGGCAGAACTCCAGCCGTCCATCACATCCACCTTTTCAACACTTACCGAAGTCTCCATCTACTCCAGAAAGGGGAGTTATTAACTCCGCCGCCCCACTTTTCACGGCTCCTTTCAGAGCACTTACACTTGCGGTTCCCTAAAAGTTCTTAACATGCACAGAAATATGTGCATATTTAATGGCTGGGAAGTAAATGGAGGCAAAATTTGTGCACTTGTCAGGGACCCACAGTAACTGGTCTGAAAAGGAGCTGCAAAGAGAGGCGGGAGCCAATATATCCCCCTCTTGGAGTAGCTGGAGACTCGGGGAAGTGTTGAAAAGGTGGAGAGTACTGAGAACTGTCAGTTTGACTCTTAAAATCGAGAGGATTACATTGCTAAGGGGGTGGTATTGTCACCCTCCCGCATTTTGGTGCTCCTGCTTTTGCCGCTTTTCCCCCTTTACTGGTGCTTTTCAATTGACAGCTAGGCAATTGGTCCCTGGCAATTGTGTGAAAATTAGCCTATATGCAGTCTACCTACTCCTCTTCACCACTCCCTTTAACAGCTGAAACAGACAAGGAAATTGACCAGGAAAGACTACACATACAGTATTGGAAAGCCATAAATGCAGACTTGCGAGAGACTGACAATAATAATAATTTTAAAAAATTACGAACACAGCTGTGCAATTCTCAGGGGCTGAAATGTTTTTTTTTTAAATGACCCCAATTGCGCTTTTTTGAGGCTCCAAAAAAAACCCAGTAGCAAACCAAAAGGGGTAGCAATTCAAGCAGGGAGGAGGAGACAAGACAGGTTTTGCTGTGAAGGACACTGGGATACGTGCCAGAGCTGGCTGGAGGACTGAAGGGAAAGGAGGGGGAGAACAACTCATGGTAAACCCAATTGTCTGTTGAGCATACCATGGGTTGTTCAGCAAACAACGAACCCACCATGGTTTATTAGCAGGGTGGCTTAGCACAACATGTGAATGCGTCCAACTGTGCATGTTGCTTAACCAACAGATGGATCTTCAATTCATGCTCCCCACCCCAGTTGTCTTTTGGGGCAAAAGGAGGCTGAGCCCTCTCTGCATTGGACTCAGGGCTGCCACTGAAGACAGCTCAGAAAAAAATCATAGCCCAAAATACAGCAGCAAGTTTACTAACTGGGACCACGCGTATGGAGCTATTGTCTTTTAAGAAATTGCTGGGCCCAATTCAAGGTGCTGGTCATGACCTTTAAAGCCCTAAATGGCTTGGGTCCAAGGTACCTCAAGGACAGCCTTCTTCCACATGAGGTTGCCCAGATGTTAAGATTTTCAGTAGAAGCCCTTCTGCAGGTCCCCTACTGAGGTAAGGCAATTGGTGACCAATGATGGAGCACCAAAACAGAGGAGGTCCTGCCACTGGAGCTTTTTCCCCATGGCAGCTCTCCTGGCATTGACTCTGTTTTTTTGGTACTTGGTGAAGACCTTTTGATTTGCCCAGAGAAGCTTTTAGTGCAATTACTGGTTTTATTCTGACTCTGCTCCTTTTCCTGCTGCTGTATCTGATTTATTGTTGTTGTTGACTGTTTCAACCGCTTTTATGTAAACTATATACACACACACACCCCTACCTAAAAGATGTCAATTCTAAGGGTCCTTCTTCCCCTACCCCATTAAACTGACAATACTTATAGCCCTAACTGACCTAACAGGGATAATGGTGGAGGGAAGGCAAGAGCCTTCCTCTTCCTCTCTCCCTTCTTTTGCTCGCCACAAATACCTATAGGTCCTTGGAGTTCCTTCGGGTTTCGTGTATATATCAATGTATTAGGGAGCAGATGTGCCCATCCACACATACATAGTATGTTCCATATGTAGAACAAACAGCAGATAATCATCCCCACTTTACAGCTAGGAATCTGAGACTGAAAAACAGTGCCTTGTCCAAATTGCTTTCTTACCGATCTTTCTTGCTTTTTCCCTTTTGCTGCTTCCCTACAAGAATGCGTAGTTCTTCTTCTGTGGGGTGCAGATACCATCGCAAACTAGAAGATGTTGAAGAAACAAGCACCAACAGAAATACAGATGATGTTTGTCAGACTGAATATCAAACTATTTCTTTTTTATTCCTTAGCAAAATTGTCAATTTCAAGCAGATGTACCATAAGTCACACACTTCCCCATATAAATTTTGTTTAATAGTACATAGTTTAATACATAAGAAACAGTTTCCTTTCTAGCATTACTTCTGTACATCTCAAAAGAGTAACTTGATTACAGGGATTCACATAAGGAGCTTCATAGAAACCAGTTTATAAGCCCCTGTGACTCAACTAATGAGGTTCAAAAATAGTTTTAGATACATGCAGTGAGTAAACACGCCTCTGGTGATTTGGGGATAGGGGGAAACACGCACACTCTTAATTTCTTCTTCTTCAGAAGGTCTTGTTTACCTACTGACCTATTTTCTACATTTCTGTTCTATCAAACAGCTATTGCACCTAAAATCCAACATTCTAATTCATTCAACTGTTAAGAGCTTAGAAGAAAATGGGGTTGGGGGAGGTGATGTTACATTGATTTGCATAGATTATCATTGCTGGGGAATTTGGATTTTGGGAAGAGAGGACAAATAGCCACTGGCATCATACAAGACTTCTACTACTGCAGCTAAACTAGTAAGAGCACTACCATTACTCCATGGCACTCCCTTAGGATACTCAAGAGCAGCTGTGAAATCCCCACAAGAGTCTACAGATGACCAACAAGGATGCTGCTTTAACACTTAGGAATGCCAGTGCTGCATCATCAATTCTGCCTGCATTATGCTTCCACCTGTCCTCTCTAGTGAGGTATTTGAGCAACTGTCTGGGTTGACAAGCAGCTACTGAGGACGAGTGCCAGGCTCCCACAACCCTCCCCCTGCATTCTCACCCAGACACCTGGCTTGTACAGTCCTCCCATATGTCTCAGATCCACTCATCAATTAGACCCTTCTTGAAGCAAAAATAAATTAAAGTGGATAGGAAAATTGCCATTTATTAGCTGGTAAAAGCCAACCAGCTGAACATCTGGGCTGCAAACTGTTTGAAGGGACTTTGTTCTAACTAGGTATATTTATATCAGCAAAATAGTACCCAAGTTAGAGGACTGTGTCACTAAAATCTAGCCCCTCCTTCTGATCTATCTGTTAACAAGATAAGCTGCTAGAAGGAGAACACAACGATATGGAAACTCATGACTAATCATGAAGACTTTAGGGTGCTTCTGGATGGCCCAAATGTGCTTATTAAAAAAAAAGAAAAGAAGAAGAATTAAGGAACACAGAGTGTAATGATTGTGAATGTTATTTAAAGTCACAATGGAATTTGTCACAAATAGCATGGCTGTCACTAATGATTATTTGCATTCTGAATAAGCTATCCCCTTTTCTTTAATTTCTACTCTGATTTTCAGCTACAGAAAGTACAATTCTTAATTACAGGTACATTTATGCAGGAAATGAATTGTCATATTATTAAGAAGAATTTAGATGGAACAGAAGTGTTTTTCTGCAAAAAGAACATTGCACCTGTCAAGAATTAACTTCATGAACAAGATACATAATAGTATAACAAAGCTTTTCAAATATTTCTCAATTAGATCTGAAGTTATTGCATAATGATAATCTCTAGATGAGGTTTTAAAAGATTTAAAGCAACTATTTTTCTGAGAAGCAAACTTTCTAGATCGACGCTCATCACTGTAATTTGTTTTCATACAATCTCAAACACATTATACAATAGGGCAACTACAACAAGGAGTCCTATGATACCTTACAGTCTTATCAAATTTACTGTGGTATGAACGTTCATGGTCTAGAACCCACTTTGTGAGGTGTTTAATTTGTTCCTCTTATCTTACCTGCCACTACAGAGAAGCCACCGGGCAAGTGAGTAGTGAGGTATGATCTTCTGTAGAATACTAGCCATCACCATGGTAACCACCAGTGCACACCTATCACACCCTGTGGAAGAATAAGCCAATGTCCGTTAACATGCAGGAATGAACTTTTCTATTTCAAAGCCTACTTTCACAGCAGCTCCAAAACCAAGCTTTATGTAATACAGTTTTCTTATAACTATAACTTTTGATGGTTAGTCCTAATCCTTCTACAAAGGCACTGATGAAGGATTAAAAATATAGCTTTCTAGGAATAAGAGCAAGGTTAGGAGGGAGGCCAGTGGTTGTTTGGCATTGCATAGCCCAGGCTCTATGAGCACCTTATTTATTTAATGTATTTCTATACTGCCCCCCTTCATATAAGGATGGTTTACAATATAAACAAAATAATACATACAAGCCAATTAAAGTAATACATGAACATAATTAGCATAACACACAATTAAAAAAGCAATAAAACAGCAAAGTAAAAAACTTCAATTCCAATATTTATTTAAACACAAAAATCATTACAATGCTTAGCAGAATAAAAATGTCTTAACCTGACATTTAAAAGATAATACAGTAGTTGCCTGGCAAGCCTCTTTGGGATGCCACAGATAAGAACACTCTCATCTAAGCTCTCATTTTTACCCCCCCCCCTTTTATTGCCACCCACTTGATGGTGCTGGCATTCTGAGAAGGGCTTCAGTTGGAAGTCTTAGTGCTCAGGCAGGTTGATATGGGAGAAGGCAGTCCTTAAGGTACCTGGGTCCCAAGCCCTGAAGCCCTTTAGAGGTCAAATAAGCACCTTGAATTGGGTTGAGAAGTAAGCTGGTAATTAGTAGAGAGCTCTCAAAAACTGGTGAAATATGATCTCAATGAGCCATCCCAATTAAAACCCAGTCAAATTGATCTAATTGCAGCTTCTGAACTGTCTTCAAACATAACCATACAGAATATTATAGTAGTCCTGGGGTGGGTAGCATGCAGTCCCCACCCCCCTTGAATTTGCTGGAACAAATCCTTTAAAAAATGGCATTGATAGCAGCTATGGAGCACCAAAAGGGACAAGCTAATTGCAAGCTAATTTTGACCCCATTAGTACTCCATAGCTGCTATGGAGCATCAAAAGGGTCAAAATTAGCTTGCAACAAGTTAATTTGACCCTTTGGGTTCTCTGTAGCTGCTACAGATGCCAATCTTTAATTTTAACAACAAAAACAAAACAGCACCTGTGGGGAGGGTGCAGCCAGTAGGGGGGATCTGGGGGATGGGCAAAATTGGCCCCATGACCCTCCAATGTTGCCCACCCCTGTAGTAGTCAAACAGGAAAGTACTAGAGTGTGGAACCCCATTGCCGGACTATCTCTGTCCAGGAGAAGTCACAGACAGCTAGTAGAAAGCAATCTGTGCCACTGACTGAGCACACCTCTGCCCCAATGAATACTCCCAAGCTGCAAACCTGATCTTTCACAGGGAGTGCAACCTCATCCAAAACAGGTTGACTCTCCCTTTCCTACGTAGGGAACCATCCACCCATAATGCCTCCATTAAATCAGGATTGAGTTTCACCTTATTGGCCCTCATCTAGCCTAAAAATGAGCTCAGACAATGATTTAGCCCTTTCCCAGACCACCTGATTTAGATGACACAGAAAAACAGAACTATCAGTGTAATGAGGACACCTAACCCCCAAACCCTGGCTGACTTCCCCAAGCAGTTCATACCACATGAGGGGACAAGATGGAAACCTGTCCAGTACCAGCCAGGGAGACAGGTGCCAAACCTCAATTAACACAATATCCTCCAACTCCCAATTCACAGAGTTGATCCAGGAGGATACTATGGTGAATACTTGGAACAACTTATGGGATAGACGGATTGTGAAAGTGATGTCAACTAGGATAAAGGAGAATTCTATAAACTAATTTGGAGATGGTACTTAACTCCAGTAAGATTAAATAGAATAGATAATAATTGCTCTGCATTTTGTTGGAGAGGATGTCAGGAAAAAAGGGACATACGCTCATATGTGGTGGGTGGAGTTGTAAAAATGTACTGGTTTTTTGGCAAGAGGTTTTTACAGAAATATTGGAAATTATTGGTATTAACTTAGAGGTCTGTCCAAAACTAGCATTGTTATCAATAACGGAGAAACTTATTTGCGATCAAAATATGAGGAATTAATTGTAAACTTGTTAACTGCAGCTAGGCTAATGATAGCGAGGAATTGGAAAGTACAACATGTTTTCCTAGTAACTGACTGGTATAAGGAAGTTTGGGATATAGCCCTAAACGATAAACTAACTTGTAGTATCAAATGCAAAAAGGACAGTTAAAGAATAATTTTATGGATATATGGAATCAATTACTAGACTATGTATTAAAAGGAGGAGTATGCCGTCAGGATATGTTATATTTTGGAATT
>JAHFWL010001310.1:0-43519 GCA_021292165.1 Shinisaurus crocodilurus | reverse complement strand
TATGGATGCTAAGAATGCATAAGAAAAAGTCAAGTCAGCCAGACCCCTTCAGTGAGTTTGAACACCTAGTACAGAAGCAGGCTAAGGTTTTCACAGTTAATCTCCATCTGTTTGCCACACATATAACTGCAAGGAGGTAGAAATACTTGCTTAATTTCATCACCCGGAATAACTGATGCACTAATTTCTTAGTTAAAGAGCTCTCTAAAGATTATTATTTGGATAATGTCGAATCCGGTAATTTGAGGCCTATGTGGGCTTAAGGCACAGTTTTAATAAAATCCAAGGTAAAAGGAATTTTCTTAAGAGGAAAAAATAATTAGGGGAAACAAACAACTTGCTTATTAAAGGTATTAAAAAGTAGAATATTGCCAACACACAGTTCCCAGATAGCAAAAGTGCCTTCTCTCTCTAAATGAGAGGATTGAAAAAACTTTGGTTTAAAAGAAGTGTTAAGATACTCACAAATTCACTTATGCATCCAAAGCATGGAAACTATGTTAAGGTGCCTGCCTTACTGTGTGGCAAGTATGCAGTAAATATGTTCTATGATGCTGTAGAATCTACAGTCTCGTGTATTGTGCTCACTAGTTTACAGCTTAGCTTCCACGCACCCACACTTTCTCTTGATCTTTCCACGCCAGTCTTTCTCTAAAGCAGGCCTCTTCCTCTGTTGGTGCCTGTGGGCACCAATATGCCTGGACACCTTCTTGGTGTCCGACAAGGCGCCCTACCCCTCCCACTTAACACATTTAAGTTAACACATTTAATTAACACATTTTCTTACTGGCAAGTGGGATTGTGGTGAAATAGGTTTCTGTTGGAGATGAAAACTGTGGATTCAAAGGAGTTGTTTAGTGTGTTGGGGCTCAGCCCCCCCCCCTCTGCCTTGTGCACAGTTATTTGGGCAGGTCACTTGTCCTTTCCATGCCTCCCATAGCAGCCATTTTGTGGTGGTGCCTATGACAGTTTCTCAACTTGCCAAATGTGCCCATGGCACAAAAAGGTTGCCTACCCCTGCTCTTTAGGTTGGGGACAACTCTGAAATCCAGAGTCAGGACAGTTATGGGGGCACTGGTCAGTTGGCTGCACAGTGACTCCCCTGCTCTCCCTATATGTTTTCATTTGGGTTTTCATTTGAGATAATGGCATGCATTAATATAGCAGACAGGCTGTATACGAGAATGAAGAGCAGAGGCAGTGTTAGGAGGCGGCCCACTAGAGCTGGAGCCCCGAATCTTTCCTTTAGAGCCCCAAATCTCTGGGGGCCCTCTGCCCCACCACCCTGCTGTCCATGGGCACGTGCTGAAATAAAGGTACAGAGGCCCTGATGATCTCTAATGCATCAGATCCCCATGGATTAGCGGGCTCTTTGCCCACTGTGCTTCACCCTGCCCCCCCCCCAGGAAATCTTTCTGCCGGAGGTTTTATCCTGAAATCAAATGCCCCCCTTTCCCCTGGCCATACATCTCTTTATACAAATAGGGATGTCCTTAGGAGACAGGGTCCTTTACAGACTTAAGAGTATATGTAAATTAGCATATGCAGATTTGTGCTTGCTTTTTTCCTTCCCCCCCCTTTTTTGTCCTGTGGGCTTGACCCCCGGATCTTTTTGGTACCCAGCACCACCCCTGATGGAGAGGGAACAAGGGAAAATGTGGACAGAAAAGGCATCAGGGCTAGTGTCTCTGTCATTATAAAGCATGAAGGACCTCAGCCTGGGTGCCAAATCTGCCCCCCCGGGGGTCCCAGAAGGCCATGTCCCTTCCCCAGGTCCCACCCGCTTTCCCCCAACCACACATCATTGTGTGTGTGGTTTCCCGGGTTTTGTGCCGCTTTCCCACCATTCCGAAAGGTTGAAACGCCTCTGCTAAGGCTTAGTTACTGGCAGTAAAAGATTTAAGTTAAAATATGCTGGTATTTTTGGCCTTTAATTTTTTTGGCCCTGCCCTTTTTGCCTTTGGCCACGCCCACTACTGGAATGTGTCCCCAAAGAGCTTCTAAATGGAATTTGGCCCTTCAGGCTGAAAGAGGTTCTGAATCTGCACCCCTGTTTTGAAGCAATACACAAGTCATTGAGAGAAAGGAGGAGGCAAGTAAGTCCCGCAGTTACGCGTAAATGTCCATAGAACAGTGCTTTGGAACAAGACTGGCTCTGTTTAAAATTCATTAACTCAAGGTGCAATCCTATGTATGTTCAGACAGAAAAAAAGGCTACAACTCCCAGCATGCCCCCAGCCAGCTATGCTGGCTGGGGGCATGCTGGGAGTTGTAGGCCTTTTTTCCTGTCTGAACACACATAGGATTGTTTGTGCCCTCAGTGGTTCAAATTTACAAGCAGAGCAGATGCTATGTTATGCTTGAATAGTCAGTCTGTTGGTTCATTTTTTGGTTAAAGATGTGCAGGATTGCACTCTGCAACTTAACGAGGTTGGTTGTCATAATTGGAGGTTTAGAATATTAAAGCATGTATCTTATTAAAGGTTGACACACCATTGACCCCCAGTGTCAGTATTGACCCCAAATGCAGAGGGAAAGGATTGGGACTAAAAGAACAAAGGAAAGTGTGGGTACATGGAGGCCCAGTTTCACATGAGCACAAGTTGCACATGAGCACTGTGGAACGTGGTTACTGAATACATGGCATGAATCTCCATGATTTTTGATACATGAAGTGAATTTGTAAGCATCTGAACTCTTCTCCCCAACCAAGCTTTTAAAACTGTTATGCTCAGCTGCCTTTTTAAAACAGATGTTTCTGACATTTGACCAGGATATTTTATTTCTTTTAGATGTTTTTATGCTGCCTCTTAGGGCCAAGCCCTTATAATGCCTCCAACACACGGTACATAATCAATCAATGGGAATATACAAAAAACACCACAAAGACAGCAATAAAGTCTAACAGCAATGAAACAACTATTGTAGAACAGAATCCTGCCCAGCATAACAACATCAAAATTAAGGGAAATGGATTAAACCTATTTCCACTTCAATTTCCACTTGAACTCAGTTTAAAACCAGCAGTATCCTGATATCTTTAATCAGAGAAAGTAATGAAGGGGCCATACAAATTTCCAAAGAAATGAAATTCCATAAATGTTTAGTTAGTTTCTCTGTGCTAAATTTTGTACTGATGGAGAAATTATCTTTATTTTATCATGAACAGAATTGTATAGGTATAACGGTATAATGTTGAACAAGCCAGACATGGAATTGTGTTCAATGAGACATCATCTCGAGTAAGTGTATATAGCAGCCTTCCCCATCCTAGTGCCCTCTAGATGTTTTCGACTCCAACTCCCTTCAGCCCCGGCCAGCTGCCAATGGTCAGGATAATGGGAGTTATTGTCCAAAACCTCTGGAGGGCACCAGGATGGGGAAGGGTGGTGTATAGGATTGCAGCCTCAATTAATATGCTGATGGACGGGACACAGGAAGTGTAAGGGAAAATATTTATTCCTTGTTTCAGAAAGGCGGGAAAGCTTCATCAAAGAGAAGTTGTAAAATGGGTATTATTGACTGGAAAACCACAGCTGATGGGCCTAATGTAAGTGAGCAGGCATGAGGAAACCTACAGGTATTTTGGCTATTTTGATACAAATCAAGCACATTTCTGTATCAGGTATCTCATACCGTGTATCTAATACAAGCCATAGCCAGCCGAAGACATTTGTTGCCTGAGACAAAAAAAAACCCAAGATGGTACCCTCTCTCATTCCATGTACAAAAGCCAACTGGACTGTTTCTTCAACACTGACAATGGAATAGCATCCACCGCTGCCTGTGGGGTATAGGGCAGGCCACTTGGCCACACTGCTCTCTCTTCCAACACCTTGCTGCCCCCCTCCCAGCATCTGCCGCCTGAATGACTGTTTCATTCTGACTAACAGGGCCTCTCTGATGCAAGCAGATTTCTGCCTCTATCATAGCAACTTTGAACATTGCAGGGATGGGGACTCGGACTCGAGGACTTGACTCGTGAGTTCGGACTGAGTCCCCCCTCTGACTCGACTCGGACTCGAGTCCCAATATTTTTAATGGGATCGAGACTCGACTCGGGACTCGAGACCAAGGACTCTTCAAATCCCTGGGCCTGTGCCAGAAGGAGTGGAGAGGAGCGTGATTGCCGGCGAAGAGCGCATGGAAGTGAGGTGTGCCGCTGCTCGGCCACTATGACGGCTACCAGGAGTGCAGCCCCAACAGTGTGTCCAGGATTTATTTTTGATTGATGTGTTGCGTACTTAGGAGAGGCAGAAGAAGGACCTGAGATTACTCTGTGTGGCTGCTCTGAGTGTGTTTCTGGTTCCAGCAAGTTCATCACCAGTGGAGGGGTGTTCAGTGAGGGTGGAATTGTGATGAGATCTCACCGTTCCAGAATGGGGCCAAACATTTAGAAAAAATCAATGTTCCTCAAATGCAACATGGATAAGTTTTAGGAAGTACAGCAAGTTTATTTTTAAAATCATTTTTTAAATGCAACCTTTCAGACATTTTGGGTTTGGCTGCCTCTGCCTGCCTGTCTGGGGTTCCCAGCCTCCTTGCCTGCCTGGTTCTTTCTTGACCAGTTCAACAGTTGAATTGTCCAAGACAAAGGCCTCTGCCTGCCTGCTTTGGGGTTCCCTGCCTCCTCTGCCTGCTGGTTATTTTGGGTTTGTCTGCCTGGTCTGTTCTTGCCAAATCAGTGGACAGAGTTTGAATAAAAAGGCACACTTGTGCCTAGAATTTATTTAAGCCGCATATCTGAAATAGCCCTTATTTTGTTGGGAAAAAATCCCATTGATTTTAATCGGACTCGTGGAGTCAGCTTGGGAGTGACTCGGGACTCGTGAGTCACCATTTTGGACCAAGGACTTGTACTCGGGACTCGAGACTCGGGTCCAAAGACTCGGACTCGACTCGTGACTCGAGACCAAGGACTCTTCAACATCCCTGGAACATTGCATATTATTTCTGAGTAAAATCTAAAATGTAGGATGAGTAATAGGAGAGTAAGGTGCCGCCTTTTAATGTTCATGTCCATTTTGCTGTACTTTTAGCTTTTCTATTGAAGGTGTAGAACTATCAAAAAACTCCACGCCTTGATCTCCTCAGTTCAAAGGAGAGGAAGCTACTAAAAATAAATCAGTTGTATTCCAGACAGCTGTGATTTGGAATGAGAGGTTTAGGCTCATTCTTGAGGGTTCAGGTGCAAAGAAATTCCAGCATTATAGCAACTAACTGTTAGGGATCAGCCCCAAAGCCATGGGCCAGAGCTAGGCTCAGGCAGCAAAGATTAAGGCATGAAAGAAAGAAAGCAGGCAGGCAAATCTGACTACAGTAATACCTTGGATTGCAAGTAACTGGTTTGAGAGTGTTTTGCAAGACAAGCAAATTTTTAAATATTTATTTATTACTTGATATACAAGCGACGTCTTGCAAATACAGGTACTGTAGTACGGCTAAATTAAAAATCTCTGTACAAATTTTTTTGGGGGATATTCGTTTGATATAGAGTGTTTTGGATTACAAGCACGTTTCCGGAACGAATTATGCTCTCAGTCCAGGCATGACTGTAATTTGGAATTTGGGGCATGATCCTCAGGATAAGGAGCTGAGCTCATGGGAGGCAAGCAGAAGCAGAGAAAATCATGATTCACACTTGGGCAATACCTGTATTAGGACCACCCAAAATGCCACAAAAGAGCATGCAGGCTTTTGAGCTCCCCAGAACTCTTCATTAGGCTAAGTGGCAAAAAGCAAGGGATGGGGGCAACAAGCAGAAAACCCCAAAGGTTTGGCCCAGATGTGCCCATGAGGTCTGCAGTTTAGACACTGGGCTTCTCTACATGAGCAGGACCGGTGCAAGGCAGTTTGGTGCCCTAGGCAAGATCAGATATTTAGCACACACCCCTCCCACTTGAGAGCGCTGTATTTTTTTTTCAAGGTGTTTCTGGTGCCCTCTTTAGCCCTGCGCCCTAAGCAGCCGCCTAGTTCGCCTAATGGAAGCACCGGCCCTGTACATGAGGCATTTAACCTGCCACTTTGCCGAGGCTTCTATTTCCATTTTCTTTGTAGGAGTAAGAGCCCTTTACACATGTTTATTTTTCCCAGGGTTTTTCCTTCTCTGCCTTATATATGTTCCATTACACAACCACAAGGTGGCACTGTGGTATAGAGTGGAATTGCAATATACACAAGCCTCCCATTCCGATTCCCAGATAACAGCTGACTTTCTTTGCTCTGAAAAAGCCACAGAAATGGCTAGAAAATACGGGAGGGGCCCTGGAGGATGATGATGTTGTGTATAGCACCCGCAAACTTCCATGAGTGAAGAATCATGTGTGCACAATAAATGCATTGTGTAGAGAAGCTCCCAGTCTCAAAATGGTGATTGCAGACTAAGAGTGCAATCCTACACATGTCTACTCAGAAGTGCCACTGAGTTGAATGGGACTTACTCCCAGGCAAGTGAGTACAGGATCACGTTGTAAATGAATTAGGGACTGGTAGGTGTTGTAGGTATCAGCTTACACCTAGTATTCTGGGACAAAGAAGCAATGGCTGACCCTCATTTCTGAAAACATAAAGGCCAACTGTAACTCAGCTTTGTCTTCTGCTAATCATGATCGAGACTAGAACCTGAGAACAGGTAACAGGCAATTACACAGAACCAAAACTACCCCAAAGGAGGCATTGAGCTGATACATCTGTGAGCAGGCACATCAGGATGAGGCTTATTAGATATAGATATGAGATACAGACCAAGCTCCAGCATCAAGACTGGCCAGACTGCAGTGCTGCTGGCTGGGGCTACTCTCTTCTCAGCTGACAGTGGGTCTTGATGCGGCTCTCTTTAATTTAAATGAGACTTACACACCCATATATTCCTGCTAGATCAGGGCCAGCCCTCCCAGTTAGCATCCTTGATGGCTGATGAGAGCAATACTTGCAGAGAGAAGCAGACCGTGAATAACTTTGTAAATCTTGGGACACCGGATAGAGGGTGATATTTCAAGAAAGTCCACCATACCCACAGAGGGTCATCCCAAATGGCAAGTCCAAAGGGCTTGTCCTTGTGAATGTGCCTTTCACCAACTGGAATGGAATTCATGGTGAGAGGATTAACTGGGTTCAGACACATGATAACCCACACTCAAGGGTTCAGTATAGGTTGAGTGTGGGTTGTCATTGAACTATGGGTTGTTGAAAATGGGTTATGTTGTTTGAACCCAGTTGAGATAACAAACTGTGGTGAACAACCCCACAGTTCACAACCCATCAACAAACCATGGGTTCTCTTCATGGGTGTTTATGGTTAACAAGCCATGGCTTGTTAGCATAGCTGGGTTCAGACAACACGATAACCCACATTTCAACAACAACCCACACTCAACCTTTGAGTGTGGGTTATGTTGTCTGAACCCAGTCAGTGAGTCCTTTCTGGAGAGGGATCTTATCTTTTGCTTCCTTTTGCTTACTAATTTCATGGTGTGAGAGCATAAGCTAATGGTGAGATGATGGGTTTGACTCTGTGGCTGAAGTTATGGGGGTGAATTTTCTTGTGTGCAGATGGAGCAATATCTGTGAGTCTCCTTAAAGTTGCCATTTGTGGAGCAAAGAAACTTCAAAGGAAGATTATGAGCGAGAGACTGCTGAGCTAGAATTTATCAATTTAATTTTTAATTTAATTTTAATTTAATTTTAATTCCCAGAGGCTTTAAAATTAAGGCTTAATTTTATTGCCAGAGGCTGTAATCAGGATAAAGGCTTCTTATCACATTATGTGTGTTAATTGGTGCCAGGATGTTTGTGTTATCAGCAGCAACTGCACTGTGAATGATCACTGTTAATAATTTCCAGAGGAAAGCTGTGTTAGTCTATTGCAGCAAAAACAACGAAGAGTCTCGTGGCACCTTAAAGACTAACAGATTTATTAATTAACTGCTGCACTGTGAATGGCCACTGTCAATAATGGGATTGTCACCGTTAGTACTTCCTGTGTTGAATTTCCTTCTGATCTGTTTGCAGTTCTTCCCACACACACACACACACACACTCGCACACACTCACCACCACCACTGTATGTACTGTATATAAACCTGAAACTCTCCATAATGCTCTATGCATCAGATGAAGTTGACTATAGTCTGCAAAAGCTTATGCCAGAATAAATTTGTTTGTCTTTAAGGTTGCCCCAGGACTCTTGGTTGTATCAGCTTGTTACGTGGCTGTTCTTTGTATTTGTTCTTCCTGTGACTGTGTCTGCATTTCTATTTGCATTTGACACATTGTTGGTTTTAGTGTTTTTGCTTTTATATATTGATAGATTTTTTTGTTTTTGTTTTATTGGTTTTGCTTTTATGGTTTACACTGAGGGTTCTAATATGATTGCTATATTGTTAGACTGATTAGAATTGAAGTATGGGATGGTGTTATGATGTTTTTTAATGAATTGTTATTGGGTTTTTGTTTTGTTTTGTGAATTGCTTTGATTGCAATTGTTGTAGAAAAGCAGTATATACATTAAAATCTAACAATAACAAACCCAAGAACTGTGTTGATTTCAGATAGCTGGATTACAACTGACACGATGCTCTTCTGAGTCTTGCAAGAGCTGTTGTATCTATCATAAGGATGCACATTTGTGCAAGATGGAATCCTAGTTACAGTCAGCTTCCAGTGCTCTCTGTGATGGGCAAAGATGTGCTGTGTGAGCCCCTTTGTCCAGTGAATTTCCCCCTCATTGTACCTGTCCTGTCCCTCTGTGGACCCGTGACAGTTGATGCAAGGAGATCTCCAACAATGTCAATGTGTTGTATGATAACTGAATGCAGTAACATTGATGTGTGCATGTTCAGCCATGCTATGTATAGCACATGAGTTACCAGTAAAATAAGTGTACTGCAACAGCAAGATTGAAATTAAAAATATACAGTCTGATCCTACATATGTATACTCAGCGGGACTTACTCAGTAGTAAGTGTGCATAGGACTGCAATCTTAAAAGGCTAATAGTAGTAGTAAAGTCTAAGCAAATTAGAAACCTGGAGTTAAATACTAACTGGTGATAAACACTTCTTACTTGGATTAAGCAAGCAAGATGTTGATTAGAGAAGTCACCTCAGAATTGCTTTTGCGTCTTGTAATGAACATTCAAATCTATTAAGGCTACTCAGCGGATTCCGGGCATCCTATTGAGGGTGGGAGGAGCATGGAGGCAAGGATTGCCTCTGCACTTCCCTCGCCCTCCAAAACACTTAGACAACTGATTTCAGCTGGTGTTTTACACCAGCTCGCAAGGAGAGGAGCCACAGGCACCGCCGAGATTCCTCATAGGACAGCGGTGCCTCACTCCTCCCCTTCCTGCCCCCTGGAACGCCCCCCCATGCCAGCTCCAGAGTTGGTCTTCCATCTTCAGAGCTGCAGCTGGCATAGAAAAAATCATGACAGCTGTGAGGGCGGAAGGAGGGCGCTCTGAAGTTGGAGTCTCAGCTCCAACCTCCGAGCACTTTTCCAAGGTTGGAGCTAGGACTCCGACTTTTCCTATGGCTATCTAGACAGCATCTAGCGGCCATAGGATTGTGCCCTTACTTGTGGGTCTGAACTGGCAACCCTTAGACAACTTCTGAGGATTTGCCCTTACCTTGCTACTTGTTGTTTTATTGTAGGAATGCATGTGTTCTCAGAAGTAAGTTCTTTTAGCAAGTGCAAAAGGACTCACTCCCTATAAGTGTGCACAAGACTGTACTCAACAATGGCAAAGGGTTTGTGTGTGTGTGTGTGTGTGTTAGAAGACACACTAATTAGTCTGCACAAATATTTGTGTAGTGAAAACAACCCAGTCCCACTGCTTAACTCTAAGATTTAATTATCTGTTTGCTGAAAATGGTCTGAAAGTTCTCTGATTTCAGAAGGCCTTCATTAACTTAATCTCCTTCTCACAGTCACACAGTAAAACAGCCACACCCAAGAAGCAGTTGCATGACTCTTTGCAAATAAATGGCCTTTCAGTTACAAATCCGTTTCTACTTTGTTCACATAAAAATTAAAGCAAAGCATTCCAGTCTGTATCCATCTGAAGACAACAATTTTAAAAAGACAACTGGAATTATCCTTTCCTTAGATCAAAATGCACCTAACTGTAGCACATGATTTATCCATTAAATAAGTGTATTGTAACAGCAAGAATAACATTAATGGAGTTATTTCAACAACAAGCCTTTCTAATCAACTACATGCATTTGCGGCACTCCTGGTTAAGCTACTCAGGAATTCCAAACAGCAGTAGCCTTCTACATGCAAAATCTCTTGTGTGTTGCAGGAAAGAAACATGAGATGGTGATGGGTACTTGCATTTTAGAACTGTCTAAATATGTGATGCGGTTTGGGTTGTGTTGTTTTAAAATATATTTTCAGTTCCTCTTTCTGTGTTTCATAATATTTCTGAAAATGAGAGGAACCATGATAATTCTAATTTTGAAACGTTCCTTCAGTAATAGCACCTAACAATGTTCATAGGATTTACTTACAGGTGGGGAAGGGTCAGCTATTGCTTATATGCATACATTTAAATGAATTAAAATACATCTATGTTGAGAGCCCCTAGTGCAAATCTGAGCAGACCGTTCAGTATACTTCAATGGAAAGAGAACCTGTTGTACTCAAATAATATAGAATATGCTAGCTCTCACTCTCTCATACACACACTAGTTATCTCTCTGAATTAAAAATAGTAGTGTTTGAAGCTGAACCAGGCATTCCCAATCAATTCTAGATATCCCAAATCTGATTTTCTAGATTTGCTGAATTTATATTGAGTCAGGATCAGAATGAAGAATGAACTGTTTATATGTGATCCAATATTAACTTCCGCACAAGCTATTTGTGAAAACTCAGCCAATGGGGGAAATGTTGAACCATAGCAGCCATATTCTTCTATGCTGACTTCCACCATGACTGAGCTCATCATGTGGATACCAACATCAATTGCTCAGTTTATCATGGATTATGATGACTTGTGACTGGGTTAATTTGTGGCATTGCCATGTATGCCACTATGACAGTGCAGGTGGGAATACAAAATGTTGTCTGTCAAAAACTTAGGTAAATTTGCCTTATCAAAAATTGCCTTGTGCTCTGTGGGTTGGATCCAACACTGTCTTTCTGCTGACAGAAGCAGTTCTATCAGTGGATCCTGGAAGGGGACAATTCCCCCTCTGGAGCAGATTTTCAGGCAGTGTGGAGGGCTGCAGGGGGGAGAAAGTACTGCTGCACTAGCGAACTTCTGCTAGTGTGTTGTTGGATCTAGCCCTAATGCTATTTTGTAATGAAGTATCTAATTTGATCTATTACTGAAATCTGTCACTTGTTGGGTGGCAAAAAGTGTGTAGCAGTATATCATCCCACAAATGTGTATTCATTCAAGGAAAATTGTGTCTGTGGTGAAAGATTTGGGAAGGATGCATTGAGGTGGAGTGCTGGCGGAAAAGGAGGAGCATCTTATCTGGAAAATGCACATTTTGCACTCTTTTTTCTCCTGATTTGTCTTGTTTTTTCTTGTTTCAAATGCTTTTTTGCTGTTATTCTATTCTTGGATTGATGATTCAGCTCTTCCCAACTGAACTCTTCTTGAGTATTAGTTTGCAGAAGTTACTAAGGAAATGGCTCTTGTCAATAATTCATTATGACAAAATATTCCATGTGTTAGCTCTTCTTTCTGTCTTTTCACTTTTCTCCACGTTCCCCCAATCCTGCCCCATCCTGCCCAGGATGCTTTGACATGTGTTCAGGACCTACCCAAGACATTTTGCTGCCTGGGGCCAAGGAGGAGATGGCACACCTCCCCACTCCATGTACAGGAGCCAAGTGGGCTGGTAGTTGAATTTTCCTTCAACACTGGTGATGGGATAGTGTCCTCCACCACACCTGAGGCAGCAAGCTAGTTTAGAGGGCTCCGGACAGGCCGCGTAGCATACACAGCTGTCCTCCAACAGAGGGGCGCGGCGTGATTCAATCTAAGGACCCTGTGCTATATACTGAGTCTGCCACTACTATAGTGGAAACCCACCAATGCATGCAGAGTGGTCTTTGCTTGTTCAGTTTAATTAGGCTGCAGTTCACTAGTCGCTTAAGCAGTGCTCTTCTGTTGTCAATAGTTGTTTTTTGTTTTTGTTTCGACCTCTGACAGAAGTCAGCCTTGTATGGTTGTTTGTGTACGAGGACCAAAGCCTGGCCATCAATGTTTTCCCTAATATTTTTTAAACATTGAAACAGCAAACAAGACACACACAATAATGGGGACACTTTTGTATTCTTTATAGCTAGAGCATGACCCTAAAAGCTAAACGTTCACAGGTGATGTTGAAAAGTTGGACCCATTAGCATCTGTTAACATGTGAACCTTTGGAATGGCTAATTGCCAGGCACACCATGCAGCTAAAGGTAGCTGTTTCAGATACAGGACTGTGCATTCATATTTTCTACAAGTTTGAACCAGGGCTTCATTCCCAAAAAGCAACGATGGTGATCCGGAAACCACACCTGATTTCTGACCTGGGTTTTAACTCTGTTGGATTGTGGGCTTATGTTTACTCTTAAGTAAGCCCTATTTGCTTCACTTTCAGGTAAGGATATAGATTCATAGATCATAGAGTTGGAAGGGGCCTACAAGGCTATCGAGTCCAACCCCCTGCTCAATGCAGGAAACTAGAGGAGGGGTCTCCCATCCAAGTAATAACCAGGCCTGACCCTCTTTAGCTTTCCAGACTCAGACAAGCTGAGCCAGCATAAGCCACAGGCCTGTAAAGATTTGCAGTCCAAGACAGACCCTGATGAGTGAGGAATTGCTTGGGAATAAAAGAAAGGGTCTCTGTGCATGTTCAGGAACACTTTACCCGAGCCTTCCCCAACCTGGTGCCCTCCAGCAGAGTTGGACTACAACCCCAATCAACCCCAGTCAGCATGATGGGGGTTGTACTCCAACCCAGCTGGAGGTGACTGGGTTGGGGAGGGCTGTTTTAGTTTCCTTATATTCCAGAGTTGAGCCCCTGACACGAGTGTACCTCGGACTATAACAGTGAAGCGTAAATCACGTGAACAAGGTGTGTTTCTCGCAATGCTGGCGATAACTCATTTCTGGAAGGAGGTGCTCATTGGCGAAGTGTCTTCAGAAGGAAGGAGGCGCTCAGCGTAACCGAGCAACTGCCTGGGACAGAAATAGGATGAAACAGGCTTGCTCTTTTCTTTCCTTTCTTACGTGCGCGGTTTTGCTTTTTTAAAATTTCTGCACTGCAAACCTCACAAGCCACACCGGGGATGTGGCGAGGGATTTCAGCTGAGCCAAAAATGTACAAAAAATGAAGGGGAAAAAAGCCCCGCGAGCCTCCGAGGCTGGAAGCATCCCCTGAGGCCTCCCTCAGGAGTCGCATATGCAAATTGCAAGCCGAGGCGAGGAGGGGGCTCGGCCCACCCAGCTGCTTCGTCGCCCGTTGTTGCAGGCGGCAGGGGTCGCTGTGGAGCAGACAATCCCCCCCCCCCTCCGCCCTTCGGAATAACGGGGTTGGGGAGAGAAAGAGAAGCGAGGAAAGAAAGAGGAAACGCGCTGGGGGTGGAGAGAAGAGTTCACTTTGGCGGCTTCCTTTAGGATAGAGTCGTGCGCGCGCAGGAACAAACTACTTTCCTTTCCCCCTTGATAATAGTAGCGCTGCTGCTACCGCCGCTGCCCGGCCCGAGAGAGCGCCGCGTGTAAAGCGGCCAGGTAGAAAAGAGACGCCTCTCTCGGGCGTGAGGGAGCGAAGCCGAGAGGGGGAGGGAAAGGCGAAGGCGAGAAGAGCCGTCCCTCCAGCCTGCCCTGAACTTCTTTTGCGCTCGTCAGCAGCGCCTCGGACTTGCTCTGCAGGCAGCGACTGCCAGAGAGAGTCTGCTGCTACCACCGCCACTACCGAGACTGCCTTGGGGTTGTTGCGGAAGAGGCAGGCAGGCAGCGGCGGCGGCGGCAGCAGCAGCAGCAGGAACAGACGAGTCCCCCTGCTGTGCGCGAGGCTGCGGGTGAGGGTGTGCGCGCGCGCGCCTTCGCGCATTTGGAGCGGCGGCGGCTGCAGGACGGGGAAGGAAAGGTCTCGGGGATTATAACCGGCTGGCGGCTTCTCGAAGTTTGTTAGCGCCGAGGCGGCTCCCCGGCTCCCCCTCGAGAAGAGAATGCATTATGAGGAGCCCTCCTCGCCGGCCTTGCAGAGACCCCGCTATGGCTGTAAGTTGAACGTTGGCGTGGACTTTTCTGGTCTCGCTCGCAGCCAACTCCGGAGCTCGGGCTTGGGCCAAAATGGAGCACCTGGCCTGGACGGTGGCATTTTGTCTTCCATCTCCCCTCTCTCTTCTCTCTCCCCCCCTCCGTTCTCGGTTTCCCTGGGTTTCGGGACGGGGCTTCAGGAGCTCTCGGGCAAGGGGGGCGCGCGCGGAGGGGCGCCGAGGCTGCCCCTGCCTCACGGAGGGACCCGTGTGCGAGCGGGAGCGAGAGGTGTCCTTGGGGGCGCTGTTTGTGGTGGCGGCGACGGGAAACACCTGTCGCGGGAGAAAGGCTGCTTGTTACCTGAGTGGCTTGGAGGATGGGCTTCGCCCTGCTCCCCTCCCCGCGCCTTCCTCCACTGCTACAGCGGGAAGGATTTCGCGGGTCGAGGTGTCGCAAACAGATTGCACAGGTGTCCGCGTGACTCCGGTCCGGTAATCTCTCAACCAGCAAGCAGGTTTTCTCTCGGAAAGCGAATCTGCTTGCTTTTGAGGAATCTCGTTGCTGGCGGGAGTTTCGACCGAGACGTAAATCGGGCGGCAAAGGCCTTCCTAAACCGAGCTGTTGTGCACGGTTAAACCGTGCAGGGTTTCCATGTACGGAGAGACCAATCCTGTTCATATTTACTCAGAAGAAAGTCCCATTTGTGATCAGTAGGCTGCCATTTTATGCACACTTACTTTGGAGTAAGTCCTGAAGGCTGCTTCACAGGTTGAAAATGCCTAACTAAGTTATACATATCTAACTCAGAAGTAAGAGAGTTAAAGGGAATTTGCACCCAGATGAGTGTAGGATTGCAACCCCAAACTGTCATTTCCCCCATAGAGTGCAAAATAAAAAGAAAAGTTATGCCTAGTTGCAGGTACTGTGCAATGGAATGTGCACATCCATATCTTATTTATTGGAAGTTCCTCCTTGTGTGCCCCACTCCCCTAATTCCTCCTCTTAGAGCAGGGGTGGAGAATGTGTGACACTCCAAATGTTGTTGGGCTGCAGTTCCCACCATCCCTCACCATTGGCTATGCTGGATAGAGCTGATGGGAATTGCAGTCCAACAACATCTGTTTCTCACCCCTGTCTTAAAGCTTCAGGCCATTGTGAAGAGCTTCTCTGCCCATTTGACCTTTGGGTGGTTGGAAACCTGCACCTTTCTTTCAACAGAGTTATTTGCTGTTCCATCTGATTAGGTTTGCAGACTAAAACTAGAACTTGTCTGATTGTCGTATCTTCCTCCCGAAGAATTTCTGTGAACTTTAGTATTGGGAGTGTGCTGAGATTGCTGTGTTAAAAGTGCCTTGACACTGCCTCACAGCTATAATTTCTAGGGCTCCTTGGCAGGGAGGAGTCTTGACAGTTAACCACTCTGAGTCCTCAGTACAGGCATGTACTGTATCTGTTTACCACACCACACTTGCATATGCTACTGAACTTGTGATATTGCATTAGGCAAGTACTGTGTACTCTGACCACTCCTATTCCTTGTACTGCTCCATACTCCTCTCCTGGCAGAGTTTGAAAGGGCACTTAAAACTCTTAAGAAGCCAGGGCTGCATGAAGCCAGGGCACCCAGGACTTCTGCTAGTCTTGCAAAAGTCCTGGGTTCCAACCTCAAATGGGGACCTGGATGCTAAAGCACACAGTATGTTCATAGATTTGCTTCCAGGCCTCAGGTGTCCCCCTCTGAGGAAACCTCAAAAAATACTGATTTTTATTTCAGAACTGTACAGCATCAGGCACAGAATAGTGAAGTCTCCTTACTTCAAGTACCTTTCCTCACTAGTGTTCTCTTGATAATCCCACAGTTCTGGGTTGTCAACTTTCTTTAAAGCTTCTTTTTGAACTGACCTTCTGCTTCACAGGGCTTCTGTAGCATTATAGAGAGTTGCCTCTGACTCACTCAGATAACAGGAAAAGGCACATCAGAGACAGAGTGATGGCCCCACTTTCTCCTTTTGCCCCATGTAAACCTGAATTATACCACCTTGTCCTGCTGTTGATATCCCCAAGAAGCCTAGAATTTTGGCTGAAGTGTGTGCTGTTTTTCTCTGGCAATAATTGCCTACAGAAAGAACACCACATGGTTCCATCCATGGCAGAAGTTCAGAGTCCTCCTTCAGGCTGAGCCAGGAAGTGGTTTGAAAAAAGATGTACCTTTCTGAGAGTGATAGTAACATAAAGCTGAAAACAGAGGAAACAGTTGTTGTTCTTTGGCAGAGCAAGCTACGGGAGCAGTTTCAAGAGCAGATTTTAGTTGAGCCTCAGTTTCAGGTGTATTGAATACTATGCATAGTATTACTAATGGTAGTAGACTGGCATACAAAGACAAAATCCAGCAGTAATGGAGTAACTAATAAGCAGCCTACAAAGGAGATACTGTTTAATATTACATGTGATCATGAAAGAAACTAAGCTCAAAGTATTCTCTTGCCCTTGCCAGTCTTTCTGGACTTGCACCTCTAGTGGTGTAAGAAATATGTGCTGACACACAGAGAAGAAATATACCATCCTCACAGTTTAAAATGACTGAGTTGGAAAGTTCAAAGGACAAACAGAACTTGTTGGAAAGTTCAAAGGACAAACAGAAAAACTACTTGATACTTTCTGAATTTCTGAAGCCCCCCCAGATGCACGTAAAAACATCAGACAAGAAGTATCTTATAGTGATCTAATCATCTGATGCGTTTTGCATTTGCAAGCAAGATGGGTACACTTGAAGTTAGATTGCAACTCTTCTAAAGTATGTAGTCAGTTGTGCTTTATGAATGCCTGTAATTTACGTTTCATATATGGCAATATTCTCACAAAAAGTAGATGATATTCCTCAGATAGGGAACTGAGGCAGAGGGTGACCCCTGGTGTTACATGGCAGCAAGCACAGAGAGGAGCAGTGTCCAATACTGACTCACTGGCAAGTGTACTTGTACCATACTCCTCCTTGTGTTGCATGCACATGTGTTTGTGTGTGCATGATGAAAACATAATGCTTAAAGCAGCCTTCAAAGTCTCCAAAGACATACACAGAATCCCCTAGATGATCTGAGACTTAAGGCCAGGTCTCTCAAGTTCTTAGGTTTTGCATTCTGTCGCTGGAACAGAACCAATAACATTATTTCTGACACTTACCGGTAGCTATATTTGATGCATGCTTTACATTATTTGCTAAGTAGAAGCTTTTGCTGTCAGATGTCAATCAGAGTTGAGCTGGCCTAGCTGCAGGACTGCTAGATTTTTTTCAGTTTTCTGTACTTGAGTTTAAGTCAAGTGATTGATAAAAATTGCCACTGCTGAGAGTAATCTAGAGGAATTACAATTCCACATGGATATGTGCTTTGTAATTTATGATGTTTTGAATGGTTCTGAATATGAAGTTACTTAATGAGAGTTTAAAAAATGCTGTAGCAACCGAGGTTGATCTATTGTGTGATCAATCTTAAGAGCGTACTTCATCATATGCATTTTACTTTCAAAGTGGATTGTTTTCCAGTGAGAGCTCATGCCTTAAATTAGTCTATTTTGTTAAATGGCTATTTTTGTGTACTTGATTGCTTGCAATCAGTTGAGTGAATGACAGTTCCAGACTAAAAGAGGAGCAGACTTCTTGTGTGATGGACTGTTCCCTTTCTCTCCTCCCTGCTGCATGCCCCACAAATCTGCTCCAGAAGTGCTACCAACCGTCCGGATCAGATTTTGGGAAAGTGCAAGGGGCTCGGGGTGGGTGGGTTAAGCTGCTGTGCTGGAGGATGCCATAACATTGGTGGATGGACACAGTTGGGTTTCACCCAATGGAAGCAATTGATAATTCCTCAATGGCCACTAATGTCTGCAAGATGTTTTTTCAATGGCCTGCCAAGGCTTGTGGCTACTACCAGTTGGGGTGAAGCTGAGAAGAAATGTCTGTGGCAGTGAAAATATAGTTGCACTATTGCCAGCAACAGGTCTCTGTTTTTGCAGCCAGATAGAAAAAGGATTGGGTGTGTGTGTGTATTAAATGCTGCTTGTGCTTTGGGGAACTGATGTTGCTTTGCAAACTAGCATTGTTGGGGTGCTGTCTGCTTAACATGTTTGCAAATTTGCTTGCTGTGTCAAGTGTCCTCCACCCCCTGGTGAATGGTGAGTCTCAGACCATCTTCAGCTTGGAATGGAAGTGGGTGATCATCCCCACAGGTGTGCTGTGCTTCCTAAATCCTTGGAGCACCTGTAAAGCACAGTACAAGGTCAGGGGGATGCTTCCCCTGTTTTTTTCTTATTTTATAGTACTTCATGGATATTTAATATAACCAAGGACCAGGGAGACTCGTGTCCAAATCCCCACTCAGCCATGAAGCTCATGGCATGATTTTGTCACCATCTCTCAGCCTAACCTACCTCACAGGGTTGTTGTGAAGATAAAATGGGAGGAAAACCCATCAACACTGCTCATTGTTTTGGAAGAAGGGTGGGCTAAAATGCAATTAGCAAAATAGCTAAAATGCGGGACAGCATGGAGAGGAGAGCTTTTCTCTCTCTCTTATGGCGTGCATTTCTCTATCCTAATGTTTACCTCCAGGATGCTGTATGTGATGAAGGGCTCAAGCAAGTCAATTCCTCTTTCCCCCTCCTCTATTGTCTTTGTGGTTTTTTTTTCCAGACACCTTCAACAAACCATGGCTCATCTGTTCTCAACCATAGACTTTTCTAGATGTAACAGTATACTCTACTTCAGGTTCCTTTAGTTCTCCCATTCTCCCTCTGTTAGGACCAAAGTGATAGCTTCTCATAGAAAATAATGGAAAAATCCAGGATTTTAGCTGAGACTGGGTAGCACCCTCATCACACTAAAAGTAGCAGCAAACATGGGAGTTCCTGTCTTTGGCTTATTAAGAGCTTGAAAGTTCCTTTTTTGGACAATGAGATTTATATTAGTATTTCCTTTATCTCTCTGCTCTTGATGTTCCATAGATCCTGCAAGTTTACAAGGATGTATTATATTATATATTTTTAAAAATAATAATTTACAAGCTTCTAAAGTTATTTATAGCAGGGAGTCCCTTTATTATGTAGAATGCACAACCTTCTTTTGGGGTCGTTCTATTTTGTTTCCAAGCTGATAGGCATTTGACCACCCAAGTTCACTATTAGAAGGAATGAAGTGAAATAATGATAAATAAATACACAACCAAAGCGACAGAATATACCTTGGAAGTCCAGACTCCAGCATGATTGTAGACTAACTCCAGATCCACTGATGTTGAGGTGGGAGATTGTCTAGTGCTCAACATGGCAAGGGATGTGCACCCCCTCCAGTTGGAGGAGTAGTGGGGTCTTGATGGCTACAAAATTTGAGAAGAGATGCCGAAATTTGTGGACTTCAGTAAAGAAAAAGTCAAATCTCCAGTGTGTTCTTCTCCAAAGGGAAGTAAATCCTATAACAGTGATGGCGAACCTATGGCACGGGTGGCACAGCTGGCACGCAGGGACCTCTCTGTGGGCACTCGAGCCATTGGTCACCAGATCGCGAAAAGACTGTCCCCTAATGATTTTGTTCTTTCTCACAGTGTGGAACAGAATGATTTTATTCTAGAATTCCTGTTACAGAATTCTTTTCTACATTGTTATCACATTTAAAAGATTTTGAAGAATGATGCACAGAGCATGGCTTGGATGTAAAGCCCTAACAGTTGACCCGAGTGCTGCATGTGTTGCTCTCAAACTAACGGAATATGAGCCAAGGTTTGACAAATTATCAGCATGCATGCAATAGCAAAAATCACATTAATTGTGCAAAAGCATGCCCAATGCAAACTTTTACCTAATGCAGTGTTTGCAGTCCAACACATAAAGTGTTTAAAATGTGTTAAGCACGTTTAGTTTTCTTGTTTATCTTGCTCATCCTAGTACAGGTTGACTTTTACTTTTACTAATCCGACACCTGTAGAAGCAGGGAAAGGACCCGGGGCAAAGCTTGCCCCATACAATTTCAGTCTGGCATATAATCATATTACAAGTTGAGAATCCCTTATCCAAAAATACATGTGCCTAATTATTTAAAAAGTTTGTATAAATTCCCTTCAGGCTATGTGTACAATGTAGTACTATAATAATTTTTTGAGTTGATTTTTTTTCCAACAAAAAACTGTTTGCATCATTGAAAGCTCTGTTATTGTGTTTTTCTTTTAAGACAAAAGATGTTAATTAGTTCGGACAACTGTATGAGTGGTTTTTCTAAAACTAAAACCTCGGTATTCAGGTTTAATTGCAGTGTTGGCACTTTGAAATAAATAAGTTGGTTTTGTGTTGCAGTTTGGGCACTCAGGCTCAAAAAGGTTCGCCATCACTGTCCTATAACATTGCATTGAATATTCTCATCAGCTGGGGAAGTGGAGTCTGTAACACTATGGCCTAATTCTCACTGAGGTGCTAAAGCTGTGTTCTGGCTGTTTCATTTCAGACTGCATGACTTCTCTATATGGAATAGTTCCTTTCACATAGAAAGCCAGCATTATAGAGCCAGTGTGGTGCAGTGGTTAGAGTGTTGCACTGGGACTCTGGAGATCCGGGTTCTATTCCCCACTCGGCCATGAAACTCACTGGGTGACTTTGGGCCAGTCACTGACTCTCAGCCTAACCTACCTCACAGGGTTGTTGTGAGGATAAAATGAAGAGGAGGAGGATTATTATGTAAGCTGCCTTGGGTTCCTTGCAGGAAAAAAGCGGGGTATAAATATAATAATGATAATGATAAATAATTTTGGAGAGGTGGGATCTAGATTACTATTCTCCGCAACTTCATGGGTTTGTTTTTTTTAATTGTGTGGAGGACTATTATTCAGTCATGCAAGTTCCTACCTGTTTACTATATCAGTGAAAACAGGCCTAAGCATAGTTTATTTCTGTCACAGACTGCAAAGCTGGCCAGTCTGCGTTTGTGGAAGAACAGTGCTAGTGAGTGTAGGAATGTGGATGAATGGGATGGGGCTTTGGGTGCACTTGAAAATACTCTGTTGTGATGGTGGTAGGAGGCATGAGGAGGGAGACTCTGAGTAGCTCCCAGCTTGCCTGTTGCTGGGGGAGGAGACGTCAACATCTCTCCCCGTTTTCTTCTGTTTGGTGTTCGCTCTGCACTACAGAAGGCTTGACCTTTTCCCTATTTTTTCTTGTGCCCTTTAATCCTGCTTTTAAAATTATTTTTCAACGTTTATAGCCTGCCTTTCAACAAGATATTTCAGGTGGGTTATAAAATTAAAATAAGCGAAACAAATGTGTGCACGCATGTATATTTGCATAGTGTAAAGGTGTGAGGATTCTAGGTAAAAACAAATTGCATCTACCCATGTATGACTATTGCAAACAAAACTTTACTAACGAATCTCAGAATGGGTTTGGTTGACAAATTATCAGTGTCTTAGGGTGCAATCCTATGGCCCTCAGACCTTGTCTGGGGGGCCACAGGATTATTTGGAGTCCTAGCTCTGAGGTCCTGTGAGCTCGGAGCTGGGACCCTGACTGCGGACTCCCTGCCCCCTCGCAGCCAGCACAGAAAGAACCACGCTGGCTGCCTCCCTGCGGTCGCAAATCGGCCTCAGAGAAGAGGAAAAGGGGCGTGCTGGGGGCAGGGGGTGGAGGACCCCTGAAAAGCTTCATATATACAGCCGAAAATGGCCGTCTAGATGAAATGCAAGGCACAAGGTGTGGTGGCAGCCCAGGTCACTGCTGCCGCACCTCACGCCCTACATTAGATGCACGTAAGCCTCTATCTCGCTCCCTGTGCATAATTTTCCTGGATTTGAATGATATCATCCTGTCCTTTGTGTATCTATGCTATAATTAATATATGAGGTGCTGTATAAAGAGTCTAAAGAGAATTGCCTTGAATAATTATCACAGTTTCAGTAGTAATTCAATTGTATCATCTGTGACCTCATTTCAATTTAAATATTACTGATGCTTTGACTTCATAATGAGACCTGGATAGGTTGAACTGCTCGATTTACCATGCAGCTACAATTAGTAAAGGAGGTTTAAAATTCAAAGGCTGCATGTAGAATTGAGTACTCAAAGAGCAAAGGTGTGCCACTTATGCTAAAAGAGCTCCTGCCACTTCTCATAACACTTTATTTCAAGTGTAATCTAGCCAAATGAAGCACTTAAAAACCCTGTTGATTACATTGGGATAATTTAAGCACATGCTTAACTTGCCTTTGGGAGCCATGGAGCTAACAAGTCCTTACTTGGGCCTGATTGTTGCAGTTGCAGTATATGGTTGTCACAGTGCATATCATGACAACATCTGTATAATTTCTAATAGATTTTTCCAGCTGAGAATACTTGAATGCAGGCCCTCTCAGAGATTGAGAAAGGCCCAGGCCACTTCCATTTTTCGAGGTCCTCCTGTTATATTAAAAGATGAAGAAATGCCAAATCAGGGTTACAAAAATTGTTATATTTAAAATGTTTACATTTAACAAATTAATGCTTTAACACAAAAAGATACAATACAATAATCTGTAATAAAAGTTCCTTTTTTATTTAACAAAGGTGGGTTATAAATTACAATTTATATAATTATATAAATTATATAAAATTTTATAATTATTATATAATTATAAAATAAATAAAATACTTATTTTATTTATTTTCTAGATTTTTTTCTGTGCAAATTCACCAATTATGGTTGAAAAATTAGTTTTCTTGAAATGTCACAGTTTATGTTAAGCAGAGCAAGGCCATTCAAACAATCAAACAACATAGTTGAATAGTAGTAATTCTTGACCTGCTTTAGCACATTGAGACCATTCACCTGAAACTACTGATGAGACTGAGAAAAATCCTCAGTGCAACAAGGGATGTTGCATTGGCAGTGGGTTGTACTAGATGGCCTTGAAGATCCCTTACTTCTGAGTAGACCAGTTTAAGATTGCACTATAGCTCTTCTGTGCACCTTCCCTTTTAACTCCAGCTGAGGCAGGGGGTCAAGAGAAATCACATGCACGCATACACAGGCACCCCTCTTTCCAAGCTAAGGCTGCAATCCTGAACACATTTACCATGTAGTACAGGCTACAGCCTACTGAACTTAACTGGACTTACTTCTCAATAGAAAGGTTTATGATTGCACTCTAAAGTAAATTAGTTAGGCTCATGGATAACACTTGATATTTTCCCATTGTATCCCGGATCTTCTTCCATCTCACAACTCCAAGCTACATGGATTGTTCTCACTCTAGAAAGTGAGGAACATGTGTGGAGAGATTAAAGAGTGGAACCTGAGGTCTGGTGTAGCGGAGTCTGTGGGTTAGGGCCAGTGAAGACTGAAAGGACTTTGAAAGGGTAAATTGGGGCTGGACAAGCCCTAGGCTTTTATTTGCCGTTTGCCTCTTCCTCAATTCCTTTCCTTAACTCTCCCTATTAATTATTTGTTCTAAAATAAATATTGGTTGTGCTTTAGGAAGATGACTAGACTGCCTTTTTGGGACTCCTGAACAGAGCTGGTGCCCGTCCCCCCTTTGGTTGCTCAGGTCCTTATTACCCTTTACATCCCCAGGCGTGGACAGATTTCATAGATTTCATATAGATCATAGAGTTGGAAGGAGCCTACAAGGCTATCGAGTCCAACCCCCTGCTCAATGCAGGAAACTAGGGGAGGGGTCTCCCATCCAAGTAATAACCAGGCCTGACCCTGCTTAGCTTTCCACACTCAGACATGCTGAGCCAGCGTGAGCCACAGGCTTTAAATGGAGGGAAGGTGCTGGGAGACCCCCTTCCTGGTGTTCCCCTTTTTCCCTCCCTGGTTTCAGGCGAATGATAGCTGTGTGCACTCATAATCTATGGACTTAATTCTGTTTTAAATGTTCTGCCACAGATGTCTATGTCCTACAGTATAATTGTGCTATTCTCACTGTGTCTTCTTCTTTCAATCTTGTCAGTGTATCTCTGTGGCTGTATGTATAACTTCATTTGGAGATAACATCAAAAGTCTAAATTTGAGGCCCTCTGTGAATGTGATCCCCCACCGCCATTATAGGCCCTTCCTTCCTCCTTAGAGGAAAAAAGAAAGTCAGCTGTGTATACTTTTTAGGTGTACCCTGGACAATTATTGTGGGTTTCTGCAAATAGTTCTCTGCTATGTATAATTATTGGTTGCTGTAATTTTGGCAGCATTTTTATACATACCGGTAGTTAATGAGTAACTGCTGTACCAGGGTGGCCATATAATGCTGTCTGAACTTTACTGAAGGAGAATCACTACACTTTATTCACTGAAGACTCTTAAACAGCAAAGGAAGCCATATTGGTCCATAATAAAAATCCTAACATCCATGGGCACCCTGTGTGTTTATTAGGACCAATCAGGATGTCACCAAATTATGAGCAAGCTTTTAAGATCTAGAATTCTTCAGCAAGCTAGATTTTATGCTTCATTGGCCTGATGAAGAATTCAGGAGGACTTGCTTACTCATGATTTTGTGACAATTTAGGTGCCCCACAGTTGCCGAACCATGGATTATGGATTTTTTCTTATGGACCAGCACAGCTTCCTTTGCTCTTTGTGTGTTTTGAAGAATACCAAATTCAGGAGTTGGATTCTAGAATTGGAGGAGGAAGATTTTCTACCATCTGTAGATAGAACTTTACTTCTTTTGGAGAGAGAGAGTTTGATTTGGCTTCTATTGACTCTTTTTACCTAGTGTAGCATCTGAAATTAATCTTCAGCTTTTCTAATATAAAGACTGACATGCTTCTCTTTCATGCTGTTCTGTATCTAACAAGGAACTTGTGTATTTAGCTGGGGGTAGTTCCAGGTAACTGCTGGATTTGATATTTTTCAGCACTGCGTATTTCTTTGTCTTAGCTATCTTAGCTGCAGTCTGAAACCTGCATATCACCTGGTAAAACCTAATCCAATTAAGTCTTAATCCTATGCCTATTTACCTGGGAGTAAATCTCTTTCAAATCAATGAGACTGATTTCTGCGTATATAGGATTGCACTGTAAATCTGCTATCTTCTCCTACACTCAAGAATGACTAAATACAGACTTTGTAGTTCCAATATCAACCCAGCTTCCCCCCACCCCTGCCTGTCTTTGCCTAACTTCCAGTCTGATGTAGAGTTCTGGAAAACTTGAAAATTTGCTCATGATTTTCTTGACACTTTGTTTTTCTTTATAAAATCCATGGTTAGGCAATACCTTTATTAAGTAATAGGCAGTTTATTCTGCAATGAGTTCTTCCCCTTAAAGCTTCCTTATATGCAGAGATGCTTAAACTATGCAGTGGCATATTGTAGAGAACCTCTCCTTAGTGCCTTAGGAGACTCGAACCAATGGGCATCCTTAACCTTAAAGTGTTCAGTTATTCTCCAGTCAGATGGCACCAATTTTAATCCTACCTTTCGATGTATAAGGACAGAAACCTGGCTTCATTTTCACCTTTTCGTGGTAACAGTAACTGCCATTTTACCAGTACACCATATTTACAATGTAACTCTCCGCAGGCACAAGCCTCAAGTAAAAAGCATAGATTTTTCTTTTTGCTAACCCTTTCAGACCCTCAGTTATTGAAACAAAACATACCTGTTAAATTTTATCTCAGTTTCTTCACACATCGTCTAAATATTATGAAATGTGATTACAGCAGAAAGTGCTGATATACTAAAATGTTATATATTTTGAAGTACAACAATAGGTTTTAATTTAATTTAAAAACACATGCACTGTATTCACTTACTTTTTGTGCCATGTAATAGACCTGAGCAAGAAAACACTTGGAAGTGTACAGTATGTGTACAATATATGCATTTGTTCTAGCTCTGCAAACTCAAATTGGTTTTATAAGTTAATTATATTAGCAACATTTACATCTTTTTAGGAATAAAAGGCAAAAGAATATTAAGGCTTATAGCTCAAAGGCCGGGTGACCGGCCAGATGGGCGATTAACAAATATAATAAATAAATAAATAAATAAAAATATTAATTTTGAAAGTGAAGTGTAGCATATGATGTAGATATTGCACTTCAGAGATACAGATTAAGTGCATCCATACTCTTGTAAAACAAACAAGCGAATAAACCAAAACACTACATTTAGGACTGTTCTTATCCATCAACTTTTCTTAATGCCAAGAATCCAAGTTAGCAACTACGTAGTTTTAATGGCCACCAATTTAGAGGGCTTTAAAAGGGGATTGGACAATTCATGGAGGATAAAGCTATAAATGGCTGCTAGTCCTGACTGGCTATATGCTATCTCCAGTATCAGAGGCAGTATGCCTGTGTACACTAGTTAACTGGGGAACATGGGCAGGACGGTGCTGATGCACTCATGTTCTGCTTGTGGGATCCTGTGGGCAACTGGTTGGTCACTGTGTGAATAGAATGCTGGACTAGGTGGACCCTTAGTCTGATCCAGCATGGCTCTTCTTATGTTCTTAATGGGCCTCTCCTTCATATTCTCCCTCTCCTTCATATTTTTTTGACAGATGGGAATTGTGCCTTCCCTTCTACATGGGGAAGGAAAACCTGGATCATACATCCAATTTTTTGATACCCACTAATCACTTTTGAATAAAAATAAATCAAATCGTGCAGTAGTATAACACTGTTCTACAAAATCCAGATAGAATAAGAAGAAGAAGAAGAAGAAGAAGAAGAAGAAGAAGATAAATAATGCTTTTGTTTATGAAGCTGTCTTAAGTAGTAACTCTGGTTTCTGGCTCACATAGTCATGTAAGTACAATGAGAAATTTGTGCTGATGTTCTGCCTTACTATGGGAGTGGACAACCTTTTTGGCTTCAAGGGCTGCATGCATGGGCTGAGTAGAGGAGGGGGGGGCATGCATGCAGGAGTGCTCACACTTCAGCATGCAAGTATGGGAGGTTTTAAGCCTCCTCTCCCTGCCTGCTGAGATCAGGGGATGAGATTAGGGAGGTTTTCATACTGCTGTTTCCTTGCTGCTATTGGCAATCTGCATCAGGAATGCTGGGGGAGGAGGGCAAGGCTTCATCCTCTGTGTGTGTCCCCCCGTCCCCGTCCCCCCCCCCCGCAATCCTGATACAGGTCTGTTTCCCTGCTGCTAAAAGCTATTGCTATGATGATTGTTAGGGTGTGCGGAGAGGCTTAATGCACCCCCCCTATATATACACACACCAGGAATGGGACCAGCAGCAGTGAAACTGCAGTCTGTTCCCCGCCCGCACAGTGATGGCTGATCAGCTGGATGTCAGGAAAAGTGGTCAGGGCACTCTGTGGCTCCACAGGCTGCACATAGAGTAGCTAAAGGCCACATGCAGGCTGCCAATAAGTGCTTTCTAGATCAACATGAAGACTATTTTGTTCATTCAAATGTTTTCCATTATGGAAAAGCACTGCCTGGAGGAGACTGGTGCTGTGAGATAAAGGCTTCAGAATTAGATTCTGAAGTGGAGGTGTTAATAGTTCAGATTAGCTGTGGAAAGGAGGGTGCCAGCGCTCTTCCTTTGCAATAGTGGTAGGATTAGAGGGGTTCAATTATGGCTTCTAGCCTAGGGGTCCATTAATTTAGCTTAGACAACTTTAAGAAAGGATTACGTACACAAATTTATGGAAGTCTCAGTGGCAAAATTATGACCATTAAATAGAATGGCCAATTCCAGAGGCAGTTTCCCTCTGAATACCTGAGATACTGGAGACAGTCAAGAAGGACTGTTGTAAGTTTCTCAAAGGCATTTGGTTGGCCACTGCTGCAAACTGGGCCTGGTAGAACCTACTGGTCTGATCAAGTAGAGCTCTTAGGTTATAACTTGCAGCTGGTTATGGGGGAGAGACCAACATGGTTGGGAAGGGGAATGGATGGACATCGTATTCCCTTTTGTTCCACTATTCTCTGCTGTCTGTTGACTCACCCAGGACTTGTGATGACATGTTTCTTCTTTCTCTGTCTGACCAGACCACAGACTAGGTTTTCACATAGTAGTAATGTCATGGGCATGAACCTTAGATGAGCTGAGGCAAGGGAGAATGGGGAAAATACTGCCCTAAGCAATTCTTCCCTTGTTTCCCAAGTAGAATCTAGCAGTGTGAGCACAAGGTCCATTGGGAGTGAGTCAAATGTCTGCACCAACAGCCATTCTAGCAGGCTGTACAGAGGGAGATGAGAGGGGAAGCAGGGACATTTCACCAGCCTGGCTGAAAGAATGCTTCATTTTTTCCTCTTCCCTTCCCATCCCCTTTTCCTTGTCTGCTGAAAATGACAGGATAATGTTTACTGCAAATGGACAATTGGCTTTGAGACATCCCCTTCCTTGTGGCTGATTTTATCTGATATGGGTGATGTCAGAAGTAATGATGTTGCTGAGTTATGGAATGGGTTGGGGGTTTGGAAATAATGAGTGTTTGTGTGATCTGAGCCAAAATCTCTTGGAATTTTTAATTTAGGCTTATAAATAAACATGGGACATTCTAATCTGCCCCCTTCCCCAACATTTACCTTCCATCAGTGCAACCAGGAAGGTGACATAAATAGGAGAGCTGTTCCTTGGGCTTTCATTAAGCCTGAAAGCCCTACTAACAGGAAGTTCCTACTGCAGAGAGCTCTGGGAATTGCAGCTTGCAAGGGATTCTATTTACTTATTTACTTAAGCTATTTATTTGTCACCCTACAACAAAACATTTTCAGGGTGGGTCACACAATAAACAGGTTAAAAACAACAAGTACTCAGTGTGGCATAGTGGTGAGAGTGTTGGACTGGGACTCGGGAGATCCGGGTTCTAGTCCCCGCTCGGCCATGAAACTCACTGGGTGACTTTGGGCCAGTCACTGACTCTCAGTCTAACCTACCTCACAGGGTTGTTGTGAGGATAAAATGGAGAGGAGGAGGATTATGTAAGGTGCCTTAGGTTCCTTGCAGGAAAAAAGGTGGGGTATAAATATAATAAATAAATAAATAAAAAACAATTCTAGTGACTTTATAACAGCATTCACATTGATAGGTTATGTAGAGGATTATATATTTGTTTTGAAGTTGCCCTGAGGAAGAGTAATCGGACCCAAAAGACATGGGGCCTTAATATACTGTTTCTAGCACACCTTTTGAGGCTTCCTTTTCTCTTCATCCCTATGCTGTGTGTTCCTTTCTTATTATTTCTTATTTATTAATATTTATATACTGTCTTTCCCCAAATGTAAACCGCCCAGAGAGCTTTGGCTATTGGCCGGTATAAAAATGTATTAAATAAATAAATAAATAAAATGGAAATTCCAATGAAAACAATCATTCATAAGAAAAATAAAACCACATTAAAACAATATTAAAACCACTACTCACAACTTTCATAGATTATATAGAGTTGGAAGGAGCCTACAAGGCTATCGAGTCCAACCCCCTGCTCAATGCAGGAAACTAGAGGAGGGGTCTCCCTTCCAAGTAATAACCAGGCTTGTCCCTGCTTAGCTTTCCACGCTCAGACAAGCTGAGCCAGCGTAAGCCACAGGCCTGTATGTAAAAAAACAAGTTAAAGAGATGTAAAAAACCAAATTAAAGAGATGTGTCTTAACCCCTTTTGGAAAATCCAAGAGAGTGGAGAACCAATCATAGTTCTGAAGGGAGATCATTCCACTATTTGGGAGTGATGCAGGAGAAAGCCCTTCATTGCGTGCCTGAGAACGGGCCTTTGCAAGTGGGGGTGTCTTCAAAACATAGCTCTAGTAAAGCAGGCAGCTGAGGGCCAAACTGAGCAAGTGTTGGTACGGCGTTTAGAGCATTGGATGAAGACTGGGAGACCTGGGTTCCAGTCTCCATTCTGTCATGAAGCTCATTGGGTGGCTTTGGGCCAGTCGCTGACTGAGCCTAACCTACCTTGCAGGGTTGCTGTAAGAATAAATGGAAAGGAAGAAGAGGATTGTGTATGCCACCTTGGGCTCCTTGAGGAAAGATGTAAATGTAAAATTATAAATGTAACAAATAAATAAACACGAGTTAAATGTGTTTTAGCATTTAACCTGCAGGTATTTTTTAAAAATTCAAGTAGGACCATAGGTGGGAGGCTGACAACTATCTGGATCATGGTAGCTATGGAGGGGCATTTCATTCCTTTCCTCTTCTACTGTAATCCTTTGGAAAATTTATCCTATTTGCGTTGGTAGAAAATCCTCCATTGGCAACAAACAATATCCGATTGTATCATACGTTGCTTGTCTTTAAAGAGGCAATCTGCCTCCAACAGTTTTTTCTACATGAGCTATGTATTTCCTGAGTGACTGCCTAGTGTGGTATTTCATTCGGGATAAATTGTTTCTCTCTAGTAGTAGAACACCATCGCTGTTTTGCCACTTGTGCATTCTAAAAAGAGGGAATGCATTACCTGCAGAGAGGACAGAAGAGGACACAGATTCTGTCTGCAGAGAGGACAGAAGAGGACACAGATTTGCATGCAGTTTGCATATGCATATGTGCATAGATGCACATTCAGAAAAAATACTGTCATTTAAATAGAAATACAAAGGATCCACACTTAGTTACATTTACAGTATGGAAATCCATGGCACTTAAGTGTGACTTTTTACTATTTTGTAGAATGGGTGGGCAACTTTGGGGGAATCTGGGGGTCACTTCCCCCAGACAACCCCCCCACCACATTCCTGCTGCTAAAATGTGGTGTTGTGGCAGCAACAAGAAAACCACAAGAAAATCCCTCTATAGGGGGCTAGAAGTGGCAAATGTAGCTTGTTTTCAAGCTAAATGTCAGTTTGAAGCCTCTGTAGTGGTTTACTGAAATTTTTGTGGGGTTTTTAACCACTGAATTTTGGTGGAGTGTTGGTGGCATTGAAGGCTGCACCAGAGGCTGTGTGTTGCCCATCTGTATTGTATTAACTAGGTGCTGTGTTTGAAAGACTACAGCTTTTAGGCAATGTGACAGTAGCTCCATGGTCATTTAAAAACATGTCCTGCCATTGTCAATCTGATTTCACAGGTTTTTATAGTTTTCCAACAAGCAGTCCTCGGAATCATGTTATGCTCGGCATGTGCCTCTTGGTGTGGCTGTAGTGTCCATGGAATTAATACATCTTTTTCTCTCCCCACACACCCCACAAATACCCAGAGCACTTTTAGAGTTGTGTTAACTTTTAGAAAACCTGATGTGGAGATCCACTGTAGTGTGACTAACGTGTTGGACAAGAACTGGGGCAGCCCAAGTTTCAGTCCCTACTGAACCATAATGCTCACTGAGTTACCTCAGGCCAGTCATAATGATCTCTCAGCCTAACCTACTACCTTACAAGGCTCTTGTTAGAATAACATGGGGGTTGGGGAAAACACCATATACCACTCAGAGCTCCTTGGAGAATGGTTGAATAAAAATACAATACAGCACTTTAAAAAATGTTATGTATGAAAGGATGATGTTATGTATGTGGGATGCATGCCCACATGATCCTTTAAAAAGGTAACATGTCCTAGTTCCCCTAAGAATGAAATAGAATAAACCGGAAGCTGAATATGATGTGTCTAGTCAATTTTCTATTGTTGGGTTAGCAGCAGGGGTCACACTTTCAACTGAGCAAGGGCTCAATTGCCACATTGGTTCCACCCATGGACTCTCACAAACCCAAGGGGCTCTTTCACTCCTGCACCTTAGTGAGAACATCAACATTTGCCACAGCACCTTAATAACTAAATGTAGAGCCATATATTATATCAGAAAATGTGTTTTGAAATCTGTATTTGCCCAGAATGCAAAGGCATTGTTGGGGAGGACATTTGATTCTTCCCTACAAAAGCCTCCCACCCCACCCCCAGCTGGGTTGGCTTCCAGTTTTGGAGTCCAGGAGAGGAATTAAAAATGGTTGCAGTGGAGTGGGAGCAATTGCAAAACAAACGGGGGAGTGGGGAGGTCTCCCCCCCCCCCCCGGTTTCATAATTCAGAAATTATTATCCAGGAATTGCTGGAGCTGATGACCCAGCTGAAGCTGGCCAAAGGCACTCCATGCCACTGAAACTACCTGGGCCTCTAGTAACAAGGCTGGATCTGCACTGGATCTGCACACCTGTCCTATTAGGGGGAGTGCAAGCTCATCCAAAGCAGTACAGTTGCCAGTTTCTCAGACCCAAGAACTGTCTATCCAGTTTTTCTGTCTTATCAGGATTCAGTTTATTAGCCCTCATCCAGTCTATTACAACATCCATGCACTGCACTGGGTCAACAGTTTCACTGACTCAGATGTCAAGGAGAAATAGAGATGAGTGCCATCAGCATACTAATGGCACTTTACTCCAAATCCCCCAGATGATTTCACCCAGTGGCTTCATATAGATGTTAAAAGAGCATGGGGGACAAGATGGAACCCTGCAGGGACACCATAGTACAGGTGCCAAGGACTGAGCAGCAGTCGCCCAATATTACCAGCCAGAAGCGACCCTGCAGGTTCGAACATAACCACCGCATCATGCCTCCTACCCCAGACCCACAAAGCGGTCCCAAAGAATACCATGAATTGTGGTTGAGAGAAGAGGCAGGAATTCTTGTCTTGTTTCTCCTTTCCCAGCTATAATGTGTCTTTAGCCCCAAAGCTACCCAGTCTGGAACCCCCACCTCGCTCCACAAAAGATAATTGAACCATCTTCAGGACTAGAAAGCAATCCCCACAGTAGGGAAAAGGTGCTGATGCAGGAATTGGTGCTGATGCAGGCCTCAGCTCCTCCTACATTCCTTTAAGCAACATAGGTGTCTTGTCAGTATAGAAAATTGTAGTGTAGTGCAGAGCAGTGTGGAATTTACAGCTTTCATGTATTTGTAGTTGAGGCAGAAGGGTATGGAATAGGTGGTAATAGGTGGTTGGGAAGAGACTTGGATAACAGGGATAGATGGCAAGGATGTTTTTTTTTTAATTGGCAGTTCCTTCGTGGAAAACGTGTTGGATTGGCTCCCTGGCATCTGCTGGGTGGGGAGTTTGCCCCTCTCAGCCTATCTTGTATTTGATGCCCCTGTGTTGCAGCATGTTATGGGTCTTTTGCTTGTCTTGTATTTGGGGATGGGGGTTACACAATAACAGAGTCTGAGAATCCAAACTCCTGGAATTAGATGAGTGACATAAGTCATACCAAAATGACATATCTGCTTTATTTATTGGACCAATACATGGTTGATTCAGCTGATTCATATGTTATCATTCAGTATGATTAGTTCTTCTACATAGTCTGGTGCCATTTCTTACAGAAAAGTTTGAAATGGAGAACTATGCATGACAGGCAAGTCATGTGGCAAATTCCTGCGCCAGTGCTGCTAACCCGTAGGTAGGATTGGGCACTTCTCATGAGGTGTGACTGTTCTGCATGATTCCTCATTTCAAATATTAATGGTATGATGTCCCACAGAACCATGTGGAAGTGTCAGCCACAGTGCTCAGGTAATGGCTAAATTGGTCCCCAGTCTTGCCTGTGCCGCTATCGCTATTTTACAATAAAGATAGAAAGTGCATATGTTCATTTGGAACCCTTAGAATCTGCAAATGATTAAGTTCCCTTATCTGACATTCCTATTTGGGAAAAGGAGTTTATTTCAGTGGATATTTCATTGTCCATTACTGTAACAATTTGTTTGGATAGGAACTGAAATGCAATTTAAAGTGGTTTTAGTTTTAATATAAGTAGTTTAAAAGTGCAGCTTTGTGAAGCTGGAAGTATCCATTCTAAACTTAAGATCAGATCAAAAGTAATCATGCAGAAAGCTGTTATGAATTTCTAAGGAAAATTAAATGCTTGTATTCAGTTGGGAAGACTAAAAACCAATATTCTAGATGGGGCAGCAAATGACCCCTTGTGCTTTAAAAGGATTTGTTCCCAGCTGTGTGAGTTGGAAAATCTAAAGCTTTCCCTTTAACTTAACTCTATTTACTTAACTCTAAATTAACTTAACTCTAAAATTCAGCAATTTGAAATGCACTGACTGGCTCCCAGTCCATTTCAGGGCCCAATTTAAAATGCTGGTTTTAACATGTGAAGCCCTCAATGGACTGGTTCGCGCGACACGAGGGTGGTTAATAAGCCACGGTGGCTTGTTAACCACTCTCCTTGTGCTGGTCACATGCCGGCCCAATTTACATAATTACCCTTGCTTGGGCGCAGCTTGTCATGATGTCCGAACTCAGCTAGGGTGGTTGGTTGGGGTGATTAACAGGTTGGGGTGGTTCTGGGCAGTTTGCTGACCTCCCCAAGCACCCACCCTCTCTGGTCATGACAAGCTGCACCTGGTGAGGGTAATTATATAAATTGGGCTGGCATGCAACTAGCACATGCGGGGGCAGTTAATAAGCCACCTTGGCTTATTAACCACCCTCATGTCCTGAGTACCAGGTCAATTACTTGAGACCAGCTTACCTAAAAGATCATGCCCCCATCTTGCATATACCTACCCGAACCTTAAGATCCTCATCAAAGGCTCTGCTCTGTGTGCCCTTGCCAAGAGAAGTCCGGTAGATGGTCACTAGGGAGATGGCTTTCTGAGGAATAGCCTCCCCAGAAAGGCTCAGTGATGTTGGGCAGAAAATTTTCCAGTGCTTTATTTTTCTGTGGAAAAAAATCTATTTCATAAGTTCATTAGTAAAAAATGACTATATGCCAGTTGCAAATACAATATTAGGCAAGTTTCAAAGTTGTAATTAATGTTTTTCATAGTTATCCCTAGCAAGTATGTGATAGAATACATATATGAATACATTTGAAATACATATATGTCCCAGTTGAAATGGAACTACATGAAAGCGAAACTGAACATGTCCCAACAACCGTAGTGGAAGAGAGTTGAACTCTGTTGAAATACATGAGTGGCTATCAGCATATCATAAACAGCTCTTTGGGTGGCTATTATTATTATTATTATTATTATTATTATTATTATTATTTATTTATCGCCCATCTGGCCGACAACCAGCCACCCTGGGCGATGTACATAGAATAAAAACAATAAAATACATTTAAAACAATACAAAATTTTTAAAATCTTAACCCACCCCATATTCCCGCCTGAACAACCAGGTTTTTAATGAGCGACAGAAGCTCAGCAGAGAGGGGGCATGGCGGATTAATTAATTAGTGTGTCAACAGTTGTAAACAATGTAAGGGAAGTGCATGCTATTGCCTTAACAAGTATTCCAATAAAAATGTCTACATAACATTTATGTAGACATTTAAATCACATTCAGAGCATTGGATGAAAACTCAGTCCAAATCCAGCTGAGCACAAATTTGAGACCACATTAAGGCCTTTTCTATCAGCACTACATCTGCAGAGAGTGGTCCAATGCCTGCTGTGACATTTTTGCTAAACATTTTGTGGATAAAGTTGCTCACATCTGCTCTGACTCGGATTCCATGATTATAACAGATCCTATGGATCTACCTTTGGCATCTGCTTGTCATGTTGTGATAGATACATTTCAGTTTATTCAGCCTGACGCTATGGATAATCTCCTTGGTAGTGTGAGACCAACCACTTGCATGCTTGACCCCTTGGCCTTCTTGGCTGATTAACCTACCTCACAGGGTTGTTGTGAGGATAAAATGGAGAGGAGGAGGAGGAGGAGGAGGAGGATTATGTAAGCCACCTTGGGTTCCTTGCAGGAAAAAAGGTGGGGTATAAATATAATAAATAAATAATCCAATCAGGCTGCCCATAGTCCTCTGAACTCGGAGGATTATGGGCACCCTATGGAGGGTGGAAGGAGTGCGAAGGTGAAGGTTGCCTCCGCGCTCCTCCCACCTTGCGGCTCAGCTAGAGGACTGACTCTGGCCATCTAGCTGAGGTGCTTTGAAGTGGTAGAGAAGGAGGCTGAGGTGCTGGCAGGATATGTCGTAAGCACCTGTCTCCTCCCCTCCCCAACCCCGCTCTGCCCCCTAAACCCTGTCTCCGAGGTCACTCTTGCAGTCTCAGAAATGCAGCTGGCGTGGTTCTTTCCATGCTAGCTGTGAGAGGGTGGGGAGGGTGCTCTGAATGTGGAAACCCAGCTACAGGGTTGGAAACTTTGTAGCTGGGTCTCTGAAAAATCCTATGGCCATCTAGACACGGTAGGATTGTGCTGCCTGTGTGCTTTAATTTTTTCCTCCAAACATTTCAGGTCAAATATGTGTGGTGTAGTGGGCCAAAAACAATGGGGGGGTACTTCTTTTAGCTTTGCTGTTTACTAAATACAAATACAAATACAATAAACATGCTAAATTAGATTTCTCTAGGGCATCAGAAAATTTCCCCATGCAAACTGAAATTCTTCACCTGCAAATGACCCTGTACAAATTAACTTAATTTTCATAGGAAAATTTTCCAGAAAATTTCAACAGCGAAACTAAAGGTGTCCCAACAACCATAGTGGAACATTGGAAGAGAGTTGAACTTTGGTGAAATAGATGAGTGGTTGTCAGCACAGTTCTTTGGGGTGAAAACTAAAGCACACATAATGTTATTTAAATGTCATATTTTCCAATTCAAAATTTTCAGGAAAATTCACATCACTGGAGAGGCTCACCTTCTTTATGGTCCTTTTATGGTCCTCCTCGGTCATTTTAGGCCTTTTAAACAACTTGTGTTGGGTTGTTGTTTTTTAAGGCAGAAAAACCTGGGCACTCAGTGTCTTATCTTTTATCCTGGCATGGGCAGAGCTCAGGCTTGTGGGATCTGCCCCTTTTTTGATGGGAACCCCAAGGTCCAACTATCGGAGCCCAGTACAAAAGACATACTCTTAGAATGTAAGAATTCTGAGCCGAGGAATTTGTTTCAAGTATGAGAACTGAATGGAGCCCACAGCCATTCCATACAAAAATCCACTCCTGGTGACTGCAAGCATTCATCATAATTTAGGGCAGTGGAGGGCTGGGGGAAACAGCATCTTCATTGTTTCGATTGGCAAGGATGTCCAGTTCCCAAGTTTTTAACAATCTATGGCAAATACCCCAGAAATTTACCGGCAGATCCAGATCTACCTTCTACCCATCCTTGTGTTTACTCTGTAACCTGAGCCTCTAATTGGTTTTATTTCTCCTCCACTAGAAAGGGAAGGGTTGAATTCCCACAAACCCCAGCTAGCATGGGTAATGATCAGGGATTATGGGAGTTGTTGTCCAAAACATCTGGAGGGCACTAGGTTGCCTACCCCTGTTCTATTTTCTTTTGGCCGGTTCGTACGACCCAGGCGGCGAGGGGGGAGGCACCATGATCCACGGGGTCTGGCGGGGTGCCGCAGATGACCTGTGCCCCGCGTGCGTGGGCGGACCCTGGTGGAGCCGGCAGTCCCCGCACCGCAGTGTGGGCCTCCTGGAGCTAGGGGGCGGCAGCTTGGGATGCCCAGAGGGGCCGGGCTGTTTGGCCCTACAGGCCGGAGTGGACGTGGCTCCGACCGCCCTGGGCTGCTGCCTCTGTGCGGCCACAGAAGGCCCCCACGGAATGGCCGCCTGCTGTTCGCATGGCAGGGTGGCCACGCGCGGTAGGGGCTTACCCCTCTACCGCCCATGGTCACTTTGCATGCTTCGCACGTGCAGCTGTCCCGCGGGTGTGCCCCCGGCCGTCGTTCGCACGACACAGGAACCGCGGGGGCTTCTGCTCCCCTGCGGTTTTCGTGTCGTGTGAACCGGCCCAAAGTGTGTGCTTTTAAAAAATATTTTTTTCTTTGTTCTGTGAGCTTCCCAGAGAACGTATGTTGATAGGAAGTCGATACAAATTTGGAAAATAAATACAGTGAATCTGATGTGTTGCTGAACAGGTCACTGGAATTTTTATAGAGAGGAACACACTGGTGCCACCATTCCTTGCAGTTTTAAAGGAAGAATGAGGGTTTAACTGCTTATACCAATATATGGTACTTTTCTTGGGATGCGGATTAAGGAAACAATACAAACATGTTTCTTCAAAAGTTGGATGTGCTGTAATCAAAGTAGAAGAAACCTGCAACAGCTGTCATATCTTGATGTTGACTGATACTAACATTACACAGGAAGGAAGAGTCATGCCTGGTTGTTTCATTTCATGTGTAAGAAGCCAGGAAACTGCTGTCATTGCAGAATGCTGAGTATTGGGAGCAAATCTTTCTGTACATATTTCAGAATATGGTTTTCAATAGGATGGTTCCTGTCTACAACAGTGCTTTTCATCTTAATGATTGCACAGAAATATAAGATCCAAATATTGTATTCTGTTAAAATTAGATCAGTGCTGGGCAATGTCATCAGATTGGAATAAGGCTTAAAGTTTGGGAAATTGCTTTGTTATACAAATGTGAGTTAAAGCTATTCTGGACACAAATCACTGGTAACAGAGATAGCCATTAGAAAAAATCCAAGAGTAATAAGGTAACTCTATTTTCCCTCTCCTTTTTTTCTTAATCCCTTTATTAAGATAAACTAAAAGGTCACAAGGTAGAGAGTAGGATTTTGAGTTCATCAAAACTCTTCATTATGTGTGTGGGATGGGGAGAAGGAAATGTTGTTGGGCAAGATGGAAAAAGTCTTAGTCGACAGTTTGTAGTAGTCTTTAAAATGGAATAGAGGAGGTTACATAGATTTGATTAAGCTAGGGAATGCTTGGTACAAAAAAAAAAATCTAAGTCTGCACTAAAGGCTGCAGGGCATGACTGTTTCCCATTGAAAATATTAAACCCAGCAATTCTTTTGGTTCTGTCTCTAGCACTAATCAGATGGATACCTTGTGAGCGAAGGTGGAGAACAGTTTTAGGTGGTACATTATGAATAATAGGATAGGAGCCAAATATAAGTGATCTATAAACTTTCTATATTTTGCAGGTAGACGTAGTTCAGTGTTAACAGTGTAAGAAAATTTGCCAAGAGGACCTAATTCTCTTCCCAGGATCTTGGCTGATCTTTTAAATCCTGTTCCCTGGAATCCCTGTAGGATTATACAAAAGTCTGTGCATGAATAGTGGTGCTTTTGACAATAATTAATAACAAAAGTTGCAGACTCTGTGTAGAACCTGGCAATCTAAAAGACAGAAGAGTATGTGTAACAAAAGGAATAGAGAGAGAAATTGAGAAGATGTTCAGTGGGTAAATGTGCAAGAGAACCTATCTTCAGTTGTAACAAAGGCTAATGTTTGCCTATCAGGAGGCAGAGCAAAAGGAGCAGGCAGAGTGAAGGAAGCAGGAGCGATAACCTTGGACTTATGAAGCAAGAGAATACAGGCAGAGCAAATAAATGCAGGCATTGATCAATGAATGAATGTAAAATGAAATATGGTATAAAAAGGGAAGCCAGTTGAGAATACAGTAATACCTTGGATTGCAAGTAACTTAGTCTGAGAGCGTTTTGCAAGACAAGCAAATTTTTTTAAAATAAATTTTGACTTGATAAACAAGCAACGTCTTGCAAGACAAGGTAGGGATGTAACCGCTTGCCTCTAGTGGGCATAGCGGGCCAAAATCGGCCCCGCTCACGCCCGCCAGAGACTCGCTTTGATATAAGAGTGTTTTGGATTACAGGCACGGTTCCGGAACGAATTATGCTTGCAATCCAAGGTATTACTGTAGTCAAATAAGTAGTGAAGGATAAAGTAAGGAGCAGGGGGAAAGAATGGCAGAATACAGGATAGAACATAAGCAAAGATGAAATTTTTAGTAAACTAGGGCTGCAATTCTCTACCCACTTACCTGGGAGTAAACTCAACTCAGTAGAGCTTTGTTCTGAGTAGACTTGTATAGAATTGTGCTGTGAAACATAATAGAGTACAGTCATGCCTTGGATTGAGAGCATAATTCGTTCTGGAAACGTGCTTGTAATCCAAAACACTCTTCTATCAAAACGAAATCCCCCCAAAAAAATTTGTACAGAGATTTTTAATTTAAGCCGTATGACAGTACTTGTATTGCAAGACGTCGCTTGTATATCAAGTAAAAAAATAATAATCAATAAATATTTAAAAATTTGCTTGTCTTGCAAAATGCTCTCAAACCAAGTTACTTGCAATCCAAGGTATTACTGTATTGAGATGAGACAAATGAAGTTAATTGGAGTTTTCATAGGAATTGTAGAAAGAAACAGACAAAGTTTAGAGGTGTTAAATTGTTAATGACACACAAAATATGAAGAAGAATAAACACCTAGGTCACCTAGAAGGGCAAACAGTAATGAAAGGAGGGGGGCAGACTTAATTTTCTTAATGCAGCTTCCCCCACTGCACTGTAAACCACTTCTAAAACTCTTCGGAGTTTCGCAAGTGGCTTGTCAAAATGTGAAGGGCTATTAGATATTTCAAAAAGTTTATCTGTACATGCTTGGATCTAGCTATGTAGCTTTCTCTAACCTTGGAACCATAATTTTACTTACTTGGAACCTTACTGTGGTCCTTCCAGCGATATCATTCCTCCTTTCTCGTATAAGGTTGAGTTGTGCAGTAAAACCGTCAGTTGTTAGCAGTTTTTCTTCAACATTACAGTCATGCCTTGGACTGAGAGCATAATTCGTTCTGGAAACGTGCTTGTAATCCAAAACACTCTTATATCAAAACGAAATTCCCCCCAAAAAATTTGTAGAGATTTTTAATTTAAGCCGTACTACAATACTTATATTGCAAGACGTCGCTTGTATATCAAGTAAAAAATTTTTAAATAAATATTTTAAAATTTGCTTGTCTTGCAAAACGCTCTCAAACCAAGTTACTTGCAATCCAAGGTATTACTGTATAATTAAGGAACTTTTCTTCTTCTGACATGTGAAAGGAAGTTTCATTCTATGGCTGTTCTAGTAGATGGTAAAAACAACAGAGTCTTGGGTCACCTGAAAGACTAACAAATTTATTCTGGCATAAGCTTTTGTGGACTATAGCCCATTTCATCAGATGCATGGAATATTATGGAGAGTTTCAAGTTTTAGTACATGTGGGGCAGCGTGGGGGAGAGAATTGTAAACCGAGAAAGAATGGTAGTAAATTCTTCTTCCCCTGCCACCGTATTTTAATGTATATAAACATGATACTTTCCATATTCTCTATGGATCTGATGAAGTGGGTATAGTCCATGAAAGTGTATGCTGGAATATATTTGTTAGTTGTTCAGGTGCCACAACTACCCTCCAGTTAGTAGATGGTAATGCTCATCAAAATTCTGTATTGGTGCAAGTACTCAATTGTTTTCAAACCATAGTCTTTTGGCACCTATATTAAATAATGCAGACAAGACATGTGCATGAGTAGATAACCTCTGGTCGTTGTGAGTAGATGTGAGCTGCACATGCTATAAAGAACTTAATCTTTCCATTTCACATCATTGGAATTACTGATCATTAAGGCTCCTATAAATAACTGGCTTCTTTGCCCCCCTCCTTTTTCAATATTTTTTAGTCTTTTAGTCTCTGTTGTTTTAACTCTTTACTGTATTTTAAATCCCTGTACTGCTGCTAGGTTTTATTTCAGCTTTTACTCCTATTTATACTATGGTTTTAAATTTTTATACTGTATTTTATGTTGTATTTTGTGGTTTTTAATTGTTGTGAACCGCCCAGAGAGCATCAGCTATTGGGCGGTATAAAAATGTAATACATACATACATACCAGGATATTGTTCAAACACTGTGCTCTGATCCATCAATTTAAACTCTTTAATCTGGGTCCATAGTTCTAGTTCTGCAAAAGATACATAAAAATGGTGGGTTAATAGCTTAACTGTTGTGGCACCATGTCTGTCTTACTTAGCTTGCATCCTGTCTCATGTGTCTAGTAGATTCCTGCTTATGAATCAAGATTTTTTAATAGGCAAAGTATCTTTCTGAGAGAGAGTGTTCTAACATGTAATTCTGTTCTATACATCAGGTTTAGGATAATTTTCCGCATGGTGCTTCTTGACTAGGAAAGATTTCCCATGCCACGCCTGAGTCGGAAAGATTTGTAACGTATCGCCATACACCATGCATTTACTTGCGGTCAGAGACCCTTCTATAACCTATAAAGTTGCCAAATTTTGCTTTCTGGCTACAAGAACACGCCATACACTTATAACTTCTTAGGCCTTGTCTGAAACAGTGAGAAAGGGTCAAAATCTGTTCTGTCTTTCTCATATTTAATTGTGATTTTATACTGATGTCTGTTTTATTGTATGCCATCCTGATATGGTTTACTGAAGGACAGCCTAAAACTTGGTATTGTACAAATCTTGTGTGTCTATTGTCTGTTGACTTATTGTTTATGCTGGTCTTGGACCGTAATAAAGATTTGAGTTGAACATATCGCCATAAAAATGAGATGCAGTTTAACCCTGTCTCCTTAGCTTTGCTTCTGGACTTTTCATCATAAGCCAACTGTTTTGTAAAACTACTACCGGTATTTGGTTTTTTAATAGCTGGCTGGCCCTCTGTCCAGCAGCAAATTACCTTGGAACTGGCATAGGGCTCTTAATTCATGTGCTCATGAGCTAAATACAAATTGGCTCAAGACCAGAGGTGAAAGTTCAAATGGCTTATTTTGCCAGTAAATATTAGTGTGTCTTCCTTGGACAAGGAGAAAGCAATAGAACAAGACAAATACATTTCAGAATACATAGATATATTATAGAACAGTAGCAAATTACTCTCTTGAGGGTTTGATTTCTCCGAGACAACACATATACTACCCACTCTCAATCTACTAAATGATTGTGCAGTACTTGGTAGTAATGGACAGATCGTTACCTGGTAGGTAATAAATAAGAAGTTGCACAAGATTCCCTTCTTTGAAAATTGGGAAATGGTTATTTATTTACAACATTTATATACTGCTCCACATCTATACAGATTCCGGAGTGGTGAACAATAAAAGACAAAAAAGAGAAAAAGAACGAAACCCAATATTAGAAACAGATATCAATAAAAACAGAATATCAGTAAAAACAGTGGCTGGTCAGCCAAGCAAGGCTTCCTGATATATATGGTAGATGTTTCCAGAAGGCTCCAGAAACAGCACAATGTTGGTGCCTGCTGGCCTCCAGAGGCAGGGAGTTCTACAGAGCCTCCATGGAGTGCTGGGCTACACAGTGCGGCACAGAACAACAAATTGCCGACACAATAGCAAAAATCTGATTTTTGGATTGTATTTACAAATTTGTAACTGTAGTTGGTTGCAGTGTGGATACATAACTGAGTGATACAAATGTACAGGCCTGTGGCTTACGCTGGCTCAGCTTGTCTGAGCGTGGGAAAGCTAAGCAGGGTCAAGGCTGGTTATTACTTGGATGGGAGACCCCTCTTCTAGTCCTGCATTGAGCAGGGGGTGGACTCGATAGCCTTGTAGGCTCCTTCCAACTCTATGAACTATGAAACTATGAAAATTCCCACAGGC